>JANFAE010000331.1:0-121782 GCA_024613145.1 Pisolithus marmoratus | reverse complement strand
CCCCTCTTTGGGTAGACGTCCCATCGTCGAGTCAAGGCGTCGGGCTTTGCTCCGAGCTTACCGGACGGATCGGATAACCATATTGAACTGGGAAGGGACTCGGACCAGCGCGCTTGACGCTGGTGAAACCTTAGAAGTCGAGAAATATTCAAGATTTTTGTGGTCGTAACGACGTCTACAGGTTGCGCTGGGCCCTCGAGGTAATGGCGCCAAGTCCGAAGGCTTCAATATGCCAGTAGCTCCTTGTCGTGCGTATCGTAGTTCAACTCCGGAGCGGTCAATGTCCGAGAATAAAAGGCCACGGACGTATTTCACTGTCCGGGCATGTGATGGACAAAATGCCGGCGATCACATAGTCCGAGGCATCGGTTTCGACCGTTTGGAAGTCCGGGATGGAAGTGGGTGGAATAGGAGCGGACGAAAAGGCTTTCTTGAGCTGGGTAAAGGACCGGCGACAGTCCTTCGGAGAAACTCCAGGGTGTGTTTTTTTCTGGTAAGACGCGTCAGAGGTACCACAATATCGGAGTAGTTGTATATGAATCGACGGTAGAAATTGGCAAAGCCGAGGAAGGATTGAACATCCTTTACCTTCCGGGGTTCAGGCCAGTCACGAATGGCCTAACCTTGTCCTCGGACATTGTCAATTCCGTTGGGAGATAGGAAGAATCCGAGATACTCTACGGACTCTGAATGGAACTCGCATTTCTCCGGTTTGGGCATACAAGCTGTGTTGCCAGAGTCTGCGAAGCACCTCACGTACATGTGTTGTGTGATTTTCGACATTGTCGGAGTATATGAGGATGTCGTCCCAGGTAGACAACGACACACACATCCAATAGGTCCGCGAAAAACGGAGTTGACAAAGCGTTGGAATGCTGCTGGGGCATTGGTAAAGTCCGAACGGCATTACAAGCCATTCATAAGATCCATAACGAGTCCGGAAGGCCGTTTTCCATTCATCTCCGTCGGTGATGCATACCAGATGATAGGCATGTCGGAGATCTATCTTAGTGTAGACTTTAGCATGGCTTGGAGAGTCGAGCAAGTCCGAGATGAGGGGAAGAGGGTAGCGATCCTTCTTCGTGATCTTATTTAGTCCCCTGAGTCAACACAGAGTCGAAGGGATCCGTCCTTCTTTTTGACGAAAAGGACCGGAGCGGCATATGGAGAAGATGTCGGACGAATAAAGCCAGTTGTAAGGTTTTCATCGATGAAAGTCCGGAGAGCGGCAAGCTCAACCGGGGAGAGGGAGTAGAGGGTTCCCAGCGGCGGAGTAGTTCCTTCCTCCAACTCGATCTTGAGATCGAACTCCCGGTGAGGCGCAAGGGTTGAAGCCTTGGCCTTACTAAACACATCTGCGAAGTCGTGATAGTCCGGGGGTACCGATGATAAGTCCAGGTGTATCCTGCACAGTGGCAGCCCGGAGTTTGGGATTGTCCTGAGGTCGGACTTGGAGGGAGAACTGAAGTGAGCCATCTAACTTACAAGCACGGATGTAAGCCGCTGCGTTGATAAGAGAGATGTTGGGTGCTCGAAGCCGGGTGGATTGGAGGTGTCAACCGATGTGGGGAGAGTGGTGTTTGGAGAACCTTGCGAGGTGTCTCCGGAGTCCCTCGGAGATAGCTCCGAGTCGGGGGGTGACGTCGGCGCTGGCATTCGAAATGTAAGGTTCTGGAATTTAATACTGCCCAATACCCAATCAATCGACGGATTGTAGCGGGTGAGCCAGTTATGTCCGAGAACAATCTTACACTCGGAATCCAACGGAGTTACATAGAAGGTCGTATAGGTGACATCTCCGGAAGGGAAACGGACGGAAAGGTTTGTGGCTTTATTGATGGATGTTGTTGTCACACCGTCAAACAAACGGAGGACGAGAGGTGGGACGGAGTACGTGGAAAGGTGATGAGCATTGGCAAAAACGGAGTCTACAAAACAGTGGGTTGAACCCGAGTCTATTAAGGCTGAAATTTCCGGAGTATCATAAGAGTCGAGAGTCACAGATGGTTTCAAGGAAATTGGATTCGAAAGAGCGGACGCGTTGAGGCAGTGCCTCCACAGGTGCACAGTCGGTATCAACAGCAACTCCCAGGCTGTGCGGAGTTCTGAGAGCTGCTCTCTATTTTTTTGCCTCAGCGGAGGCAGTCGGTTTGGGATTCCGACTCGGTTACCGTGGCTGCACGGCCCTTTGCTGCGCGATGAGGTGGATCTAGGGCACTCCTTGGCCTTGTGTCCGGCGTTTCCGCAGAACATACAGAGGTTCTGCTCGAAACGTCTCTTCCGTTCTGCTGGGGTCAACTTCCCATCTTTTCCGAGCTTGTTAGCGAGGGCGGAGGTTTGTCCGGAGTTCGACTGATTTGGCTGGCTTGGGGGTAGATCCAGATGGAGCAGGGTTATTGGTACTGGCTGGGGCGTTCCCAGTACCGGACCTCTGTTTATCGCCTTTGCCTATTGGAGTTAGACTTAATACCGGTGTTAGCACCGGAGTTCCCATTCGAGGATTTGGTCTGTCTCGCGACCTCATCCTTGCGTTCCCAATAGCGGGCATCGATTTCCTGAGATAGGGCACGTAACCCATTTAGGGTGTTTGGTTTCCCGACCCTACTAATCTCGTCTTTGATACGGTCCGGAAGTCCGGAGTAGAACAGATGACACAGGGCGCCATCTCCGTAGCCTCGGACTTGAGAGGCTAAACGGTTGAAGTCAACCACATACCGGTTGACCCGATGGTTCTCTTTCATACGAAGGTGGTCGAGTTGATGTTCGGCGTCGGCGACGGGGTCATGGGGTCCGAAGGTGGTCTGGAGTTCTGCGACGAAGTCCAGCCAACTTTCCATCCAAAGCAGGCGGTCGGCCGGATCTCCGGTGTGAAGGAGGTCTGGTTCAAACCATTCAAGGGCCATGCCCTTCAGGTACGACTGAGCGAACGTAACCTTGTTTCTATCTTGACGGAACGCCTTTGGACGATCCTGGAAACATAACTCGCACTGGACCAAAAGGTCCAGAGTTTCCGGGGATCTGTTCCATCAAACGTGTCCGGTTCTCGGACCTTAGCTCTAGAAGAAGAAGTTTCTCCTGAGCTGCGGGCGGAGCGCGAGAGAAGATCGACTGCAACGGCTAGATTGTGCAAAACCGCCAGTTGGGGCTCCAGCTCATCTGGAGCATCCACGAATGGATTATCGTCTTCATCGTCGGCATCATCATCTGGATTATCATCTCCGGGATCGTCTCCTCCTGGACCATCACCACCAGGTCCGTACCCTCCGGGAAATGTCCGGAGTACGACGGGAACCTGATGCGGACTGTCTGCCGGATGACCCAGCTCTTTGGGTAGGTGTGGGGGTTGGCTCCCCTCTAGCAGAGAAGCTACGGAACTGGCTGACGGATGGCGGAGGACGTCTATTGCTGGCTAACGCAATCCGAGCGTTTGATCGATGGAGGTCACTGACTGCAGCCTGCTCCGAGGCTTCTGCTGCCAGTGAACGAGTGCGAAGTCGAGTTGTCATAGTCATTGGAATATGGGTGGGTGAACTCGTGCAAGTTAGAGTTCGAATATACTGTCAAGACCGGTTCTCTAAGTCCGGAGGTCGTATACAAGGTCCGGATAGAAATCCGGAGTCGGAGTTTCTCGGAGGTCAAGGGTAGGTATACCACTTGGTACACCAGTGCTTGCTCGAGTCCCGAGGTCAGAGAACGGAGTGGGGCTTAGAGTATCTGATTCGATATTCGAACTGAGGTCCTACAACGTATGTACAGAGGCTTATATACTACAGAGAACGTTCCGAGGCAATGTCCAGGTAACGAAACTCCGGAGGGCAGTACGGAACGTTGACAACGTTCCTACTGGCTGTACCGGAACATCGGACAATCCGAAAGTCCGAAGGTTAGGCTAAAAGTACCAAAACATTTAGACACATAGTGGCGGCAAGAAACTATTCTAAACACGGAACGGAACGGAGTAAACAGATCAAAACTGAAAATAGAAATGGAACGGAGTTCCACAGCGGAGTTCCGTTAGACTAGAACAAAGTTATAAACATCCGGACTACGGTCCGGAGTTTGTACGCGTGTCATGGATATGACACACATGTTTATTCACTTTTGGTTTGGCAGTAGAATCTGGGGGAAATGAAGGAATAATTGTGGTTGTTTGGTCCTACAAACAAAGATACACACATAAACATTATGTCCGAGTTTGAATATGTTCACACTCTTCTTTATTCCCAACCTTTACCACCATGAGATCTCTCTCTGCTACCCAAAGGAATACTATCCTGACTATGCTTGATTCTGGTCATTCTCCTGCTTCTATTGCCTCTAGTACTGGCCTACATCACTCCACTATCTCTAGGCTTCATTCCAAGGAGTGTTCCAGCCTGCAAAAGTCCACTGGAGGTTGTCCATCCAAGCTCTCCCCTGCTAATGTCCACCATGCCATCCACCTCATCTCAACTCAGAAGGCAGAAAATGCTGTGCAGGTGACCAAAACCCTCACCAATATTATCAACCAACCCCTCCACCCAAATACTGTCCACCAACACTTGAAAAAGACTGGTATGAAGGCTGTGGTAAAGTGAAAACCACCTATCCTCTCTGCCAAGCATTGCAAGGCAAGGTTAGACTTTGCCTATGCTCACAAAGATTGGACTTTGGAGGACTGGAAGAGGGTGGTATGGTCTGATGAGACTAAAATAAATTGCCTGGGGTCAGATGGGTGCAAATGGGCATGGAAAAAGCCAGGGGAGAAGCTGAGTGATAGGCTAATAGAGGGGACACTGAAGTTTGGAGGAGGTTCTCTGATGATGTGGGGCTCTATGACTTGGGAGGGTGTTGGATATGCTACCAAGATTGATGGTAGGATGGATGGGGACCTATACCTTCAAATTTTGAAGGATGAACTACAAGAGTCCCTTGAATATTATGGTCTCCATCCTCCTGACATCATCTTCTGGCAGGACAATGACCCCAAGCACACCTGCAAGCAGGTCAAGGAGTGGCTAGAAGAGCAGGATTTTAGGACCATGGTATGGCCTGCACAGTCCCCTGACCTTAACCCTATAGAACATGCATGGGGTTACCTCAAGAGGAGGCATGCAGAGTATGAACACCCTCCCAAGGGGATATTGGAGTTGTGGGAGAGGACTCAGGTGGAGTGGAGCAATATACCAGCTGAAGAGTGTCAGAAGTTGATTGAGAGCATGCCTAGGAGGGTTGAGGCAGTGCTTAAAGCAAAAGGAGGCTATACCAAGTACTGATATCCCTTAGATACCCCTCACTTTTCAAAAGTGAATAAACATGTGCAATGATGTACCTGTTTTATAATTGACATATCTCAAGGACTACTGCACCAAATCGCATGATCCTGGGACCATTTTGTAGCTAGGAGTCAATGCTACCATCCATCTCACCAAGGCTAAGCAGGATTCCCATGCCTCATGGTGCTACACTGGACTTAGTACAAAACAGCCAAACATTGCACATGTTTTTTCACTCACTGTACCTTGCCAACCAGCCCAAATGTCCACATCATGTTAAGTAGCATTCTGGATGCATATATGCAATACCTTGGGCCAGAGGGCAAAGAGTTGTTATTTCAGTGGCCTGGGATAATATAAATAACTTACTGCAAGGCCAGATGGTTGTGCCCTGAAGGGTCCACAATCTGCCTGGAACATGTCATGATGTACAGGCAGCTGAACATGCACATATCTGGATGTCAAGAAAGTAAGTTATCCATGTGTCTGGTGGTCAGTTAGCATACAGACAGGCAAGAAATCCTTACAGTACAGACAGATGGTACATTTATGTATCTGGATGACAGATTAGGTACAGACATGTGATCTGACTCAGAACTGTATGTCAAGAAATTTTGTAAGGCTCAAGAGGATTTCATGGAGTCTGGATTTGGTACAGGAAGGTGCATGAATATATGTATCTGACCATCAGTTTGGGTACAGGAATATGGTTAGCTCCATTCAGATTACAAGCAGACCATCTTCCCAGATCTAATTATTGTACTGACAGAATCTCATTTCCACAGTGAGTGAACTGGTGAAGTATGTGGCACAAGAAAGACCAAGGTTGAAAGTATGAAATGTGTGAATGCAGTACTTGAGCAATAAATAGCCACAGTCCACAAACATAAGTGTCCCACTTGATCTATTGACCCATTGCTATGGCATTGCTTCCACTACTGACTTGCTTGAGCTGAGACAGTGACAGTTGGATTGACCCATCCCAACATCAGTAATTCCACCCTCAGTTGTCCAGAACTGGACAGAGCTGGACAGAGTCCCAGGTCCTCCAGACACTTCTAGCAAGGTACCTAACTGGCTAGACTTGTTCAGGACTGTCCTAGACTGGTAGTACCACCCTCACTCTAGTAGTACTGTACTAGACAGAGCTATCACAGATTTGTGATGGGCTGTCAAAGTCATCAACCATAGTTGTGACAGAGCATGGCAAGAGTCCAACAGAACACAATCTGGCAACTTTGGCTAGGCTGAAAAACATTGCACTATTTCAAATAGTAGGAACAAACATTTTACTACAGAACATCATGCATGGACAAAATCCAGGAGTTATCATTGAACATTCAGCAGCACAGCAAGGTAAGATGCAAACTAATTGAGATCAATGTCAAAACTGGTTGCAGCCATCATGATGGCTTTGCATTCCACTGCACAGCTGCTACAGAGCATGAGTAGTACTTAGCAGGTGTAATCAAATAACCAGTACTTACCTTCCAAGGGTAGCCCACCTCATTCAAAGGGGCTTGGTCTTTTCAGTGTGAATCACAGAGGTGTTGCATTTCTTCATCAAGCCAAGTATTGTATAAGTACCAACCCTGAAATTAACTTTGCTCTGTGAGGACACCATCTCATCGAGGATGACTTTGAGCTTTTGAAAATAGTAAGCATGTGGCAGTTGAAGTTAAACAAGGAAATGGTACCACTGTGGCAGCAATAGCAACTGCAACCCTTGGTACCTTGGCTGAAAAAATTTCTGGAAATAGTTTGCTGAGGGATGAGGAGCTACTAGTATAAAAAAAGTCAATGATAAGACCAGCAAGTGCAGGATGGGCAAGGTAGTTCATATATCCCTGACAATCTGTCTAAGTAGGGCCCACAGGGAGTGTGCACAACTTATGTTCTCATCTACACCATCCCTCAGGAATGCTCCACAATCTCCAAGAAGGTCCTTTGCAATACCTGAGTTTACTTCATGACGATTCTCAGGATCCCACTTGTAATGCTGACTGACATACACATGGGCCTTCTTCCTCAATGCTGAATGCCAATTTCCAAGGCTCTCCCAAAGCTGCCAAGTGTTTCATATTATACTGTCAGACAGTGAAAGTTGAATACTACTTACTAGCTTACAAATATCATTCACATAGTGAGGCCACCAGCCTGAAAAATGAGAGCTATTACTGAGGAGTAGGAGGTGAAGAATAGTGCCAAACTTACCATCTGTGATCAGCAAGCCTTGTGATTGTCTTTTGCTGATTACTTCCTCCATGTATTCAATGGCCTTTATATTGAATTGAGCATGGAGTGGAAAAGAATTAATGGAAGCAGTGTCACAGTAAGAGAACTGCTTTGCATGTTCAAGTACATCCTGAACTACTGGTTTGTAGAACTGTATTTGCCATGGCTCGGCTCCCTGGATTGCAGGACCAATCAGCAGGATGGGTGGGTTGACCACTTCCAACAACTGTGATGTAGTGGAGAGTGGATGAGTCATACTCTGAGCCTGAGGAAATTGAGACAGAGTGGAGGCTTGCTGTTCCTGAATAGTGTGTAATTGAGAATTGCTAGGGATGCAAGGTGCATGATTTCACTGTCAGTGGGCAGCTACAACATCTTCAGTGTTGGTATTCACATAGCCTTGGTCTGGTGGGCAAGGTGTTAACTACATGTCTTGAATGTGATTGTACTTACTGTTGGTATCTGAGGAACATTCCCCTTGACCTGAGTCTGGCCAAATGTGAGTACATTGACATCCAGCTCTGAGACTGCTTACACTCAGTATAGGAAAGGAGGTGAGCTTGGCTCTGCATGTGCATGTGTGCATTGTCTAAGACACTCTATGTTAGCAAGAGATCTAAGAATGTTAGCATACTTGCCTCCCCAAAGGACAGATTCTGCAAAATGATTGTCTTCACTTGGTGTTGTCTCATCGATAGGAGTGTCACTGTAATTCCCCTCACCAGCAGGATCATGGTCTTTGTCTTCAGCAGGAGTTGCAAAGAGTGTATGTCCATGGAGTCTGACTCCATTGAAAGGGGTGTCATAGAATGAGGCTGTATGCCACAAGCCTATGGGACATGACAGAGGGAAAGCTGGATTGTTTAATTCTTCACAATGGAGGGAAGGAAGATTTGTTGGCTCTTCAAGCTGCAGAGAAGGATCCTCCAATGTGGTTGACTGTCTATGGTCTTCCTGCAGGCTGAGGTGCAAGGGTCACTGGGTGAGATGTGGTGCTCTGGGATGAGGTATATCATTTTGAGGTGTCACACAAGAAATGTGGTGAGGGGCTTCAATACTGGATTGAGATGCAAGAGCCAACCTTTTGAGGTGGGAAGAGTGACCATGCACATGCTGGTGGTTCTCTTGATTTCCTTGTGATGATGAACAGACAGAGGCAGCACAAGAAGTAGGAGCAGTAGAAGCCCAGGAAGCATCAGCAGAGAAGATTGAGCTTGTGCAGGAAGACTGAGGGCCAGAAGATATCAATGGTAAACTCACATCATGCTGGGATCCATGGTTGACATTGCTATTGACCTCACCAACAATGGGTAGCTTAAATCCAAATTGCTGATTCAGAGCCACCATGCTGAATGAAGGCTGGATGTTAGATGGCAGTGACAAGTCAGGGGCAGTGGCCAGGCCTCCAGTCTTAATCTTGGGTTGAGGTTTCAGTTGTGATTTGTTGGGGATGGCCTGAGGGGTGGGAGGTGGCTGACTAGGTGCCATGGGGTTGACTCTGTCTCCTTCAGTTGCAGCATCAAGGTTGTGGAGATGTTTTGGTCTGGGCACTGCAGTGGTTTGCACACACTCAAAATTCCTCATATGCACAAGCTGGCCCCCAGTGTCTTTCCCACTGTGGGATGAACGTCTGGCTGCTCCCTGCATCTCAGATGCACCTAATAACTTCAGATTAGCAGTGAGGAGAGCATTTATATGAGAAATACCAAGACTATTTGTAGGCTCTTCTGAACCCACTCCCACTGTGGATCACATGTTAATGTTGGGAGAGACAGTCCCAGCGTGATCATCCAAGTCATCCTCGTAGATTAGCTTTTGTTTGGGAGGCATGATGCTTTGAGTTGGGAGGCAGCAACTTTAGCTTGACAGGTGGCGAGGGGAACTGGGGACAGGGAAGTCCATGCTGCAACCAAGCACTTGGTATTTAAAAGATAACTACTCAGCCATGTGGATCAAAATGACTTACATCAACACTTTCAAAGCAATGAAACAGCAGGTGTTCAGCAGTTAGCATTTTGCTGGGTTGCTTGCTGGGCACCCAAAGCATTCAAAAACACTGCAAGTGCATGCATAGTGTAATTTGGTCATGGTACTGATAGTAGTTCCAAATTTCTAGTAATCTTACATTTGAAAGCACCAGTATTCATACAACATTTCATAGCCCATCACATTCTTACAAGTGACTCAAGAAACATGGGCAATATAAACAATAGTAATCAGATATACATGCAGGACTCATAACAAATAGAATTGAGTGAGTATCAACTACACTTTACATCTGGGCAAGGGTGTGGTGGCTGCAAATCAGCGAGAAAGTCCACCTGTTGCTGCAGGCCTTGGACTGCTTCTTGCATTGAAATGGAAGTGTGAAGTGAGTCATGAATGTTTGGAGGCCTGGGTCTCCAAGTCTGCATCATCAGAAAAGTAGCCTGCAGTGAGTGCTGCTTGAACTGGCACCTGAAGTAAAACCAGGCCTGCTGGCTTGACAGATGGAGAAGGGGCATTGAATTCATGGCATGTGGGCAGCCTGACTCGCATCCGATAGCTCCAAAGACCCATCAGGTTCAGAATCAAGGGACCTGGATGTGTCAGACATGACCTCATCGTCAGCATTGCAACTGGCTGGTTCCTTGGCACAAGTTGGTGCAGTGTAGTGAACCCAACACTGGTCATGGAGTGTGCACAACGCTTGGAGAAGGGCTTGACTCATCTTGTCATGTGTGATGGGATTGCTGGAGTGAAATGAGTTGTTTATGATGTCCATCAGCAGGACAATCCTTTCTTGCAAAATGTTGAGGAGGGGGATCAGGGGCTGAAAGTAAGGAGATATATGTTGGAGAATGTGGAATGACCAGCCAATTTTAGACTGGATGGTTATCGTTTTCAGCAAGCTTGGTTCAAATGTGTTAAAATACACATCGAAGCACTGAGCAAGTTTTGCCTTGGGTTTGGGATGGTGGGGTTCATCAAAGAGCACACAGATCCCAAGGAGGACATAAAACAATGATTTGAGGTCATGACCAGCCATATGCATGAATCATTAGTGTTGCCTCAGCTCAGCTTGGGTATATTTTGGCTTATTCCACAGCTTCCCACCTAGTGCACTTATTTTTGCATTAAATGACTTGACCTGAGTGAATGAAATATAGTTTAGAATGTCCTTCACCCACTCCCCAAATTTCTATGTGAATTGGTCTACCCACTCTCAAGAGAGAAGCTCATCTTTATGATTTGGCTCAGCTTGAGCACAAATGGCTTGAATGGAATATCTCAAGAATGGTTTGGTCAATTGTTATAATTTTTTTTTCTACTGATAGTCACACACAAAAGCCACATAGTTTAGACTGACTACATTGCCATTAACCCAATAGACGAAAAAATAAAAAATGATGGCTTGGAGCCATGGCAACACTATGCATGATAGGCTTGCCAGGACCTGCCATTACAAGTTCTGTGGCCATCCAGGACCATGTTCCCTATGCAGGCTTCGATTAGTTGCCCCCCTTTGTCATTTCTTGCATGGAACTTATGGTGCAGTAGAGGGGGTTTGTGTCGACCAATGGTTGGGGCCAATCAGGTAAGGGGTCCCTCCCCATCAAAAGCACAATTTCATGGTCATCTTTGAGTTCAGAGAGACTGATGTAAGCAATCTGATCCATACCCTCATTCAGAACAGGGATCTGAACAGGGACTAACTTATCACTGGAAGTCGAATTGTTGGATGGTGATATAGGAGAGGTTAGAAGCACATCATGATGAGGAGTAGAAGGTGTTGTGGAGGCACCTTCCAGCTCAGGAGTATTGTATCCATCAGTTTGGAGGATATTGAGCAGTACAGCATAACCCCAATCTGTGAGAAATCCTCGATGAGGGATCTCCCAAATCTTGGCTTGCAGATGCTTGCAGGTCTCTGGCAGTAAGTGGTCAAGAAAGTCTGAGTGGCAACTGTCATCCTGAGAGGCATCCCAAGGGACGAGAAGGAGATTCAATATACTGATATTGCAGTGCAGGACCTTCGCCTTGCTGATAGCATCCTTGTGGACTTAGTAGGAAGTATAAGTAAAGTGAATAATGAGGGATGGTCAATGGGAATGCACTTAGCACAAAATCAATGAATGCAATCAAGAGCTGTGTGAGAGAAGTGAATGCTATGACTTGTATTCTGAGTGGTTCTGTCAGAAGGTGGGAGAGTATGTGAAGTTGGTACTGATGACTGTCTGATTGTGAGAGAAGTGTATGAAGGAAGTGCATTGACATATTGATCTTCATCTCAGCATGTGAGGGATGAGGCCCTTGCACCTGTTGTTCATGTATGAGCAGGGGTACACCTTTGACATTTGCATCATTGAGCTTGGCTAACAGCCTCCCTTCTGTGAATTTCTGGAGGGGGTCGATCCAAGAGTCTTTTATGACAATCTGCCTTCGAGTCATTGGAGAGGTAGGATCCTTCACTGAACCAGCCCAGATGGTTGTGCCATGACCATGTAAATGTATCTGAAATAAAGATCAGCTGTTCCAAAGACACAGTTGGGTTTCCTTTGTCATCCTCACTGCTACTCCCCTTCCATGCAACCAACACCTTCTTCCTCTTGTGGTCATGGTCCCAGAATACTGTTTCATCGAACCCAATAGTTTCAATCAGAGCAGTGGAAATACCAAGTAAAATGCACAAGAAAATATCAGGGTTATTGTGGATGTCAAATGCCACAGTCAAAAGAGATCCTCCTTGATCAAAGAAAGTGAGGATAACATGGAAGTCCAATATTTGGAGGCAAGGTGCTGAATGCCTCCTGTCCTGTGCATAGAAAAGAAGTGTGGTTTTCCCTGCTGCTTCAATATATGACTTTCTCAGCATATTGGTAGACATCTTGTTCTTCATCTCCCCAAAGACAATGACGTCCCTCCAGTCAAGATCTCTGGATGAATTCACAATTGACAATGGTAGGAGTATGAGGTTGGGCTTTCAGTTTGCATCTGAGCCTTTCAATGGTGCTGTGGCTCCAAGTGGCATGCCATGTTCTGAGGGTCATTGTCAACAACACATGTTGGTACATAGTACTTCATGATAGAAAACCTACTGTTGTACATTGAATTCTCCAATCACCTTCACCACCGCTCCCAAAACATCATTGAAAAACTCCACCATACCTATCTCTGCATTCTTCCCATGACAGGATGGAAACTGTTGCCAGCACTCAGTGGGATCACATGGATCATTTCTTTTATATATGCCCTGGCTTCACAAGGAGTCAAGAAGGTGAGTCATCCTCAAGCATTTGGAGATATGTGGGAACAGCACATGGTCCAGAAAAATAGCTTCAAGCAGGTGTCTGCTCTCAGAGGTACTGAGAGGCCAGTGCAGATCTTGAGTGTTGTTGTCGACCAGGCAATCCATCTTCTCATGATACTGGTTTGATTTTTGTTGGTATGTTGGAGGTACAGTTTGAATCTAGGATACATGGGTGAGTCTGTTGGACAGGATCCATAGTAGACCTGAGTTCTCACACATGATAAGGTGTGTGGGGTCATGTGTGAAGTCAGCAGCTGCAAAGGTGATGTGTACTTCAACTATATTCAGTAGGACAGGAACTTACCTTTGAGTTCAAGCCAAGCAGAATCTTGCATTGGGTTTCAGACATGATGTTTGGAGTTAACAAGTTGCTCAAGTGATAGTCAATTTGAATTCAGATCTATCAGGACCCAGACTGATCCTACAAGTATCAAATCGAGGCAACATCACATAGTTCACATGACTAATATGGCTAAGTAACATTAACAAGACAGGGGGAGAGTGTGTAGTAAAACTCCTTTGACCAGTATTTGTTAAGCCAAAAGTCAGATGAAAGTTTGTAGCTAGATTTACTGGTCAATTGTGAATGTGCTTCTTTACCAAAGTGAGGTATGAGGTGTGCTGGGGAACGAATCAGTGTGATTGGTATCACATCTCCAATCCTACTCCCATTGGATCAGACTGCCTGCTGGATCCAATGCATACCTGTTCCAGAGTTACAATTGTTCATATTTCCCTGTTGAGGGACAATGTCGAAGCACTGAACATAAATGGCTAGGAGCTCTGATTGTAAGGGACAGAATATCATGTGAAGTTGAACAACTGAGTGACCTGGATGAGAGTTCAAGTTGATGGGATGCCCTGGAATATTATAGGAATGCACCTTCTAGACCTTGTTGTGGCCAATTGCTGTCTGGGTCTGCATTGATGATAGTAGCATCATATAAACCATGCAAATTAACAGCAGAAGGAGGAAGGGCACGCAGTGTTTGCAGAAGATCTGGAGTCTGTCAGGCATGATAATGCACTTGCTGGATGCAGACTTTATACCATATCTGAAGACAGTTGAATGGTAGTTCATGATTTTGCTGGCTTCTGACCCCTGACACAAGATGGGGCATTCTGTTCTGAAGGCAGTAAAGGTACTCTGATATGGCTGCACGAAGGTCCAGAAGATTAAATGTGATAGCTGCCTCATCCACACTGAGTCTCAGAGATGGCTTGGTGGAGAGATGGAAGGCTGTAGTGGCAGTCGAAAAGGTGCAGTATGGCTTTGTAGCATTGGGGATGCAGCCATGCATGAGCAAATCCACGATTGTGAAGTAGTTGAGGGGAGACCAGATTGCAGCCAGGTGATCAGTCAGTAATTCTTCATCAACTTGCAAGTCTTCTTTGCCTGGCCAGGACTCTAGATATGTGGCAATGTCAAAGCACAAGCATTTCTCCATGTGGTCAAGGTGGCATGTGATCAGGCTGTAATAATCCTGATTATTTCCAGCTCGAGCCAGAACCTTGATTTCTTGGACATGTGCATGTTCAGTTGGATCTGTGGACCACTGCATGACTGCACCTGACAGGCAGATGCTTGGAACAACACTTTGGAGTAGCTCCAACTTAGGAATCTGCCAGCAATCTGTCCATGCTCCAGCACCCATAATAGTGTCCTTGTGATCATGGAAGTCCTGAAGGGCATTTGCAACCTCCATAAGGGAGTCATCAGTGAACATTGGCGCTTGAGCCAGGTATTGAAAATCCATGAGCGAGCAGATAGCAGTGAGAAAACACCACAGAACAGACCCAGCAATAATGCCAACAATGTAATGCTGGACAGCACAGTGGTCACATCCTGTGTCCTGTTTCAGCTTAGATATGCCATCCTCAAATGCATGATTTCTGACAAGAGTTTGAAGCAATGAAAAATGATAGTCAAATTCTGCCACTTCAGTAGCAGTGATGCACCACTTAGTGTCATGATCCCAGGAAAACCTGTGGAAATGGTGAAGAGGTTCAGGAGTAATGAAATCAGATGGCTCTGATAGCAGCCAGCCTTTCCAGACAGGCTCAATTACACTGTTCAAATGCAGAGCTCTGATGACCTTGATGAAATTCTCATAGGTGAAAGGATCTTGCTCAGTGCATGCACACTGGATAGCGGAAAGCATGATTGAACCAGTATGAGGAGGGTGATGGAATGGATAACCAAAGTCCTTGGATTAGCAGTTGCAATGGGTGATGCCTTTGGACTTGTGGCTGCAAGGAGGCACTCTTCTGGTGTGTCTGCGATCCACAATGCTAATGGTGTGTAGCAATATTGTAAGTTTCCTGCCAGGTTGCTCATCATGACCCCCACAGTAGCCACTGTCTTGAGAGGAGTAAGGACCCAGTTGAGGGCTTGATGGACAAGCCAATCTTGCAGCAGTCCATGAACACAGGTATTCTTGTGGATGAATTTTGGAATAGGAAGGAGGGCAAGGAGGAGATACCCATGAAGAGACATTTTACTGTGTATGCTCACATCAATATTGGCAAGGCTTATAAGGACAGGGTGGGCCATGTGATTGCCAGTCATGATGGATATGTTCATCTTGTCTGATGAGAGAACAACACCTAAAACCATTGCACCAGAGGGGAGGGCATCCTGTAAGGCCAGTCAGTTTTAATATCAGAGTGAGATGGTTGCGCCCACCTGAATTTCCCAAGCTTGGTCCCCAGATAGCCACTCATCGTAGATACAACATACTTTAGCTGCAGACATCCAGACCTTCCATGGTATGAAGGAGATGTGTGGATCCAGAAGCAGATGACTGAGAAGAGACTGTAGGCATTTGAGTGGTTGGCAGTAGAGGACATGGACAGGATGTTTGGTGGGACTCTCAGGTTCCAGTTCTTCACACAACCAAGCTGGGCCAGAAGGAAGAACTTCTGCATGGGCTCGAAGCTGCTTTCCCATGCAAAAAGAGAGTGGGATCCCCTGGAGCTGAACAACAATTGAGACATAGGAAAAAATGAAGAGAAATGATGCACAATATCAAGCACCAATAATGAATCGATAGCAGTCAAGCTTAATCTTGAATGGAGCAGCCAAGAAGCAAACTGCCACTCTTGTTGCAACACAAAAGGGAAGTATGGATTGTTTTGTCTTTTGCCAGAATACTGATCCTCATGAAATGCGTCCATAAATGATTTTCCACCAGGAAATACCTCACTACTCCCCTCATAAGCCTTGACAAACTTGCTAGGTACCAGAGGTGTAATCTCTTCTGGGATCTCCATTGCAAAATCCTCAGCTTCAGGTGCCTCTGGAGATGGAGGGCTCAGATCCCAGTCTTGATATGCATTGCTGTCAGCACCAAGAAAATGGGGTCAATTAATAGATGAGCAGGGAATGGAGTTGTCTGGGGGCAGGCTCCTAGCTTGAGAGAATGAACAAGAGCACTCCTCATGCCAGCTTGCAAAGTGACAAGAACCTGCAGGCTGGTTCATATGTTGAAGCACATTTGTCTCCAAATAAAACCTTTTGCTGCATTGTGGACAGCTGATTGATTTGAGACCCCCACAGTTGGCTTTTGCCTTAGGCATGTCTAGTCATAGAGTGAGAAGTACTGCTTGTGTTATCAATAAAATCAAGTGAGAACTTACCCCTCAGGCTGGTATGTAGTGGAGGGAGGACACATGGTGAATCTGAACTTTGTTCCAGGTGCTTTTCAAAAATGAAGGTGACACAGTGACATACATACTACCTCTTCACTACCACTTGCAAACTGTTGCTCATTAGTAGCCACCAACTGGCAACAATCTAGAAGAAATTTTTTTCGTGCTACTACTGTTCCATGGTAGTAGTATAGTAGTATGTGCTATGTACTTGTTCTCATATTGCACAGCCTGAGTATAAATACACACTAGTCTAATTTTACATCCAAGGAGGGAGACACCATACAAGAGTCACATTCTGCAGAATCTGTCAAAGGGATTGGTTAATTGAAGATTTGATTAATGTCAAGCTTCTTACTGTAAATGGACAAAGGGAGGTGAACAGAATGATCTTCATGCATCACATACTCGAATGCGACAGGAATACCACTCTCCTGAATGATGAACTGCACATGCCCAACAAGGTGATTGTATTGAAGAGTGAGTGTATTGCAATGAATGATCTGAAGGGCAAGATTCTTTTGTGTGAGTTGTACTTGTTGATCAGTGCACACCACCTCGGGTAAGAGATAAACTTCTGTGGAATTGTTTGGAGGAGGCACTACGATGTCCAATTCCTGGGAGTGGGAGCAAAACTCACATGGTATGAATCATAGTGTAGCAGACTATTCTGCTTACCTGTGAATCTATGTCTGATGTTGCATCCCTATTGTCTCCATTGTCTCCATCTTCATGTGGCTCAAGGTCATGTGAGGAGGCACTTTTAGAGAGACTGGGGCAGTAATTTGCCAAATATACCAGGGAAATTGTATTGTCATGGAGGTAAGGAAAGGGTGAGAGGTGAAAGATGTCATTGGATCCTTTCTTAGGCAGAGGTCTGATACATGCTCTGCAGGTGTTGGTGGCCTGGGTACTGTTGTGTATGGCCACCATCATGATGGTAATTGAACAAATTGGACTTCAATTCAAGTTGCAACTAGAGATTGCCTAGCTGACTAATTACTGTGACAGACATGTAACAGGTCTGGGACTTGGCAAAAACCAGCAATCTTGGCTGAGGCGAAATGACCAGCTTACTAATACTGTGACAGACTGGACAGTGCTGCACAGGTCTGGGCTTGGCACAAAATCTGTGACATTGGGTAAGTCAAAGGGTTGATTTACTGATGAAAGGTGCCCACACTGCAACTTCTCTTGCATGCCTCAAGCAAAACCCAGGTTGCTGGGATCTGAATTTTGTCATGTGAGACATTCACTTGGACATTATGTAAACTTATTTGGACATGTACTGGTTATAAGTGACCCTGATGTTGGTGACAGTTAGCACTTCAAGACAAAAGCATTTCAAGAGAGAATGTTTGGTTTGTATAGTAGAGTGTAACTTAGAATGCCCATGTGAAACCACAACTAAGAGCATGAAGACAAAACTTGTGCCACCCAAGTTGTAGACCTTCATGTCTTCAATCTCACATAGTAGTGGCTCGCTGCTCCCCCACCTGTGGGATAACATAACATATTGAAAGGAGATGGAGGTGCTTTGTGAAACACTACTACTAACTAGTATAGCCCAGAAAGGAAATGGTTTCCGTCGTAATAGGACAGTTCCCACGGCATTTATGGATGTGGTAGAAACCTTGCCAAGCAAGGTAATAATGTTGGAATGTGGCTAATAAGGCTTGATAATTGGGAGGTATAGGTCATTGTGGCATGACTAGCTGTGACCAGCAAGTATAGTCACAAGTGTAGTACTCTTCAACGAAGGAATAACCCATGACGCATACATAGACCTAGTGTTGTTCCAGGCCCGGCCTCAAGCACGCTCTAGGCTCAGGCCCAAGCTGGGCCCTTAGGATGGCCTGTGAGTGCTTTGGGCGCGACCTGGGGTTTGGGAAAGCTGGGCCAAGAGCCGGGCCAAGAGCCGGGCCAAGAGCCGGGCTCTCATAGTATACAACTTAGTACATACTATGAGTTCAAGCACCAACCACTTACTGTATCCACCGCGAAAAGGTTTTAAAAAATATCGTGCATTCACAATTCAGCTCTGAGCCAGTCTGAGCTGCGTCACCGACTTACACGGCTTGACACGGGCCAAAAAAATGCTAAAGGAACCCCACGTCTTCGGCCCAGCTAAAATTTGGTCCGATGCGTTCCACCGAGAGATCTTCCGTCACTGCCGCAGGCGCACCCAGCCAAGTGATACTGTCGTCCTCGCCCTTGACAGCCTGTGCGGAAAGGTCAGCGAGTATTATATAAAAAATGGGTAAGACTTAAAAAAAGTAATGGTCACATTTCGATTGGATACGCGTACATGGATGCAGCATGTCTCCAGGTACCACCGATCCAAAAGCAAGGCTTCGTGAAAAGTGAGGTAACAAACCTTTGCCAAATACTCTTTACTCCCCGCCATCTCCCTCTCCAATCTCGCCAATAAGGCACACTGATTCTGAGCATTCTCCAACACCTTATCCACATCCGCTTTCTTGAACTGGACGGGCGGTTCTGAGAATGAAACGGTGCCATCTGCAGAAAGACGTGCGCACGTCTCCGAAGATTGGATCTGTCCTCGCATCATCCATTCGTCGACGAGATTACAACGGTGTACGTTGTCGATTCAGTGACCAATAATTTGTAGATGTTGATATGAGCAGGACTGACCATATCAAGAATGAGCGCCCGGACTTGGCCTTCACTTTCGATCCCGACAGCTTGGCCGATATCGGAAAGATGGAGTGTCAGGTATGTGGCGGTGAGCTTCCGGATGGACCAACGTGGTGCGCGCTCGAGCGCCTCACTGATGAGTCCGAGTGTTTTATCCTATGAACCACTGTCAACATGCAACGGTTGGCAACGAGTACCGTGCACTCACAGAAGAGAACAAGGCGCCCTCGGCCTCCGCGATACTTCGCAACTGATTACGTTGGTGACGGTACGCATTCACGAAGGTAGAGTATGACGTATTCTTGAAGAGCCCTGACAGATCCGGGTGAGTATACTTTGGCAGCGGCGACGTCTGCGAAAAATGAAGTTTCCATCAGTTCCCGCTACGCACACAAAAGAAATGCTATCACTTTTCTTTCTCGAATTAGCTGTACCAGCACGAGTTTCTTCAGCGCTTCCAGCTGTATAGCAGCAGGTACAGTACCCGGGCTGCATGCACAGATCTCAAGGTATTCCTCCACTTCGGACCACCGTCTCAAAGCGGCATATACCATCCCACCCACATAATGGTCACCAAATTGTCATTGTAGGTCAGATCGGAGATGGCGAGCCGATCGTCGTGATGGGGTGTGCGAGAACAGGAAGGGCAGCAGTGAACGCAAGCGAGGCGACGCATACCTGCAAACGTTATTGGTTTCATCAGTGGGAAGATTCCCGCGTCGCAAAATGAAAGCACAGCACGTACCCTTGCGAAGATTGGATGGATGGTTGTGAGATGAGACGGCGATGGTGCATACCGAGGGAGAAGATCCTGAAGTCCTGTATGTAATTCGGAGGTGGGCGTGGTGCACTGGGAACATGGAGCCGTGCAGATCTGTGAAAAGAGAGAGACTCGCGTTACTATGCTTGTCCGACACATAAACAAAGGAGGATTCACGAACAAGATGTAGAGGATGCCTAGTGTATTGGCTTGGATATCGAGTATGGTCAGGGGATCTTGGCCTTCTGGGAGCATACTGGCAAGAACGACTTCTCTGACTTCCTTGGGAGCGAAGTTTTTGAGATATTGGCTTAGGTGAGGAGCAGACGTTGCCGTCGTGATAGCTGTGATGACGTTCATGAGGGAGATATCGTCGTCAACGCTGACAGACATTAGGGGTGCCGCTCCTGTTGAAGGTGATGGTGGTGGTACTCCAGCTGTCGACTGGGGTACTGCGGGTAGTGCTGCTGCTGACGCGGATGTGGATGCGGTAGGAGGTGTCGATGACGGCTCCTCGGGCTCCATCGCACGGGGTGGTTGTTCCGGTGGACTTAGAAGGCTCTGGCTCATGGTAAGGTCGGTTCGAATGCCTGCGAAGATCGAAAAACAATTTGTCAGTGTTGTGTATCTCGAGGGTAATCAGGGTAGCCTCATCGTGACAGTCTTGTTAGACGGTAGAGCTCCTCCGTCTCGATATGTCGGGGCCAACAACGAAGGAAAGACGAATGCCACTCTGGAGGGTAGACATACCGATTCACATAAATGAGTTCCGCAAACTTGCTGGATGCCTGGATCTATGATTTGGAAGCGTAGAATTCCCTGGAATGCAACGATGATTGGGGTGATGGGACACTTGGCACTTCCTGGGATCGTGGGTCATCATAATTATCACCAACGTGAGACAGTATGCGAGAACTTGTAAAGGTATTGATAAGCTTTAGTTTACTCACTGGATGGACAGCGAGGGGCAACGCGATACACAGGCCCAGGGACTTGGTAGTATGGCAGGAGGAAAGGGATGGATTATGTAATCCTACAAGCAGCGAGGGCGTTCGAGTTCAATACATTAATCTCATCATTCGCAGCCAATCTGCATACTAATTTACAGTGTCGAGACACTCATGACAAGGGCCCAGCCAGCAGTCAAAAACTGCAAGTCCTAGGGTTAATGGCAGGGCCAGCTGGCAGTTCCTTTTCCCTGCCCTTCCTTCGGTATGTGACAGCCCATCCAGTCGGGGTGCTTACTTATCGACCACGAAACATAAGTCACAAGCACTGTCGCAGTCCGGCTGTTGGGAATTTGTCTTTTGTTGCAGAAACCATCGGGAACAAAGCCTCCCAAGGAACTGCCACTAGGGATGAGACTTCTGTCGGTCGGTCCGTTCAAGATCCCTGTAACCAATCTGTAGACACGCACGAGTATACCCGGGTTGTGCCCAAGGCAACACCATAGGGACACCCACCGAGGGCGTGTATCTTTACTCTACATCCGCCGCTTATTACCGAGAGTGACATCGATCATTCCGCTCGAAGCGACGACCGCAACACAGCAGAGCCTAAATTCGCAGCGTTATGTGGGGATGTCGACGCTGCCAATGCAGGGATTTGACGATCTGAATACCATCCAGTTTGACACCAACACCGCGTTACCGAGCCTGTAATGTTAAAAATTCTCATTGATGCGTCACCACTCTTTTACGAGGTAGGTATGTATTCCATTCTTGCATCGACAAAATGATTACATGCGCGTACCAGGTTTAACCTCTGTGTTAGGAATTTCCGACCGCTACAGCTTGGGTACGTTCTCACTTGATTAAATCAAGACGTGGCTGAGTTGATGCGGTAGTACCGTGAACGCGTCGTCCGACCAAGAAGCGCCTTGGTGGCGCAAGGACAATGATTTGACACCAAATTATCAACCGGGTTACAGATCACGACTTCGATGTCACTCGTGTTCTGTGGCTTCACGGGCATGCTTGAAAGCGAAAATCAACCTTCACACATACAGGCCATGCAAGGACGTGGGGTATGAATTCGCGGTGATTGGCTGGTTGGACGAGAGCGGGCCACAGGCATTGGGGACTCGTATCCCGTCACGTCGATAGAAGCTGCTCGCCTACCAACCAGCTGCTGTATCTCTTTTGATGTCCGGTAGTGAGTCGTGCCTGTCGTCAGTACGAATGCCTGAGATTGTCGTGAGTGAAAGTGAGATCATTGGTTGCAGACATGGTGCCCGTTGAAAGGGTGTGGTGCGACCATGAACGCCTCGCCTCCGGGAATACCAGACGCCGTATCCGGCTTGCTGGTATCATACCTTCTATTACACGCAGCCACGCTGGCAGTGTAAGTGAGGCATCCGAGAACAATTGAGGCCGAGATCGTCACGAGGCATCATAGATCCCATGGACCACCAGTAAGGCGTATTCAGGTCGCGTCGCGTCGTCCGTCGTACAGTCACCTGCGGCCCCCCATCGAGCGTGTTCCTCCCAGCCGTTCTCCAATATCCAAAAGTTCAGGTGGACTAGTGCTCCCTCAAAGCCAACCACTGCGGCAACACAGCCTCGGGCCTCCGACCACTCTCTCCTACTACCCTTCTGTCGTCGACACTGCTCAGTCCGGACTATTCATTGCCATCGAGGATGATGCCCTCTCGCGTATTCAGCCCTGCTATCCTAGAACAGGCCAAGACATAAAAGAGGATTAGATCCTCGCAGCACTATGGACGAAAAATGAATTGACAAAGCTTCGATGTCTTCGAGGCTACTGTGCCACGGGTCTGACATGCATGTTCCACATCGCTGTTCTTCTACAACTTGGATTCATCCATTTCATTCACTTCTTACCCCCGTTTCACCTGATTATTTAGTAATTACTGTGCTAGATCTAACAATGATCCTCTCCTGCAACCGTACGCGTTTTTCTCTTTGTTCTCGTTCTGTCTCACTTTTGCCCTGTCCTTCCAAAGGCTGGCCTTGGCATAACACTATTGTGTCGTGGTAGTCGTAATGGGCAGGCACTTCTGATGTGTACCTTCTGCAGATTTCTTATACCAGGCCCTAGGGACAGGGGCGGTGGATCGGGACACATTACAACGTCTGACAGGATTCGTCTAGGGATAGAAGCAGTTGTCCGCACTTGTCATGGCCATTCTCCCATCTTTATTTGCCGCAGCCTTACAGTCCCTTGGAGATCAGTAGTTTAATCAAGTAAGAAGTTGGGTCACACGATGACGTGGGAGCTTGCGAAAAAACGTGCTACACCCTCGCCCAGCGCCTACGCCCTTTCCACTCGTCTCTCCACTCGTCCAACCAGATCATGCAAGTAAGTGCTGTACTTCTGAGGGATTCGAACTGATATAACAACATTGATAACCAGTGCCACCCTCTTCACACCCTCACTATCACCTAGACCCTGCGAAAGCGAGACAACATATCGCCCGCATTAAGCGTTTTCGCATTCTTGTCATGGGGCGAGCAAATGCAGGGAAAACAACAATTCTGCAGAGGATCTGCAATACCACAGATGAGCCAGAAATATATAATGGACAAGGACAGAAGGTATGTATCCCGCCTGGTACTTGTTCGAGAAAGCAACATGTTCGATTATACTCAGGTGGATACTACCGTGGTACAGGGCTCACTAAAGGTGAGGTCGTCGACTGAATATTATAAATGTAACTTGAATGTATCTAGCGTGGTCATCACAACATTGAGGATGAACTGGTCTTCGCCAGTAATCGAGGTTTTGTATTTCATGATTCATGTGGATTTGAGGCTGGGAGTGAAGAGGAGTTTGAGATGATGAAGAACTTTGTGATGGATCGTGCCAAGACAACCAAATTGGACAAGAGGATCCATGCCATTTGGTAAAGATGCCACAATGGACACTCTGAATCCATTGATATCATTGTTGATTTAGGTTTTGCATTCCTTTGAATGACAGACATAGGATGGTCATGAAGGCTGAAGAGAAGTTTTTTGAATATTGTGATACAGGGCATGGCGAGTATATGTGACAGTCATTGTGTCCCTATTAACTGTAGGGCTCTGCACAGTGCCTGTAATTGTGCTCCTGACAAAGTCAGACACTTTGAGTCTTGATGCATTTGAGGAGGTTGAGGAGAATAATCAGAGTGTAGATGATATGGAGCAATGTCTGGCAAAGGCACAAGAAAGGCTTCTGAACAGTTCTCTTCAGATGGTAAAGGAAAGGTTGAATGAGCAAAGGTTTCCCCCTCAAGACTATATGACACTAAGAGGTGAGTGCACTAAAGCTGACTAGAGAATGAGAGAGTTGATGGAAATACTGCAGGAATGGAGCAGAAGGGTGCAGACTGCACAGCCCTGCTAACATGCACAACAAATGCATTGAGTGAGGAAGGACTGCAGAAACTGCTCATATCAACACAGCAGTCCAACCTGGAATTGTGCATGGAATTTGCTATAATGAAGTAAGTGATACAACTGGAGGTCTAAGATGTACTAACAGGAAAAAGGAGTTTAAAAAATTGCTTGAAGAAAAAGAAAAGCAAGATGGGGTCAAATGCTCTAGCATCCATCCTGGGATCCTGGTTCCCATATGTAAGGAATAAAGGGAATCATATCAATAAGATACTGATTCATGGATAGAAAGTTGGTGAAGTTCTTCAAGCTATTGCATTCAGGCTAAATGTAGTGTGACCAATTTCATTTTTAATGCAAGTGGGTGAGTAAGTCATAGCAGGTGGTGGTAGATGCATACTCACCATCTTCACTGCCACCCTGTTGTACTTGGGTTCATAGAGAGTGAGTGAAGTCTGGTAGGTGATGGTGGATGCATGCTGACTATCTTCACTGCCACTGTGTTGAACTTGGGTTCATAGTGGGTGAGTGGAGTCATGGTGGGTGGTGGTGGATGCATGCTGAAATTTGTCACTGCCACCTGTTGCACTTGGGTTCATAGGGAGTGAGTGAAGTCATGGCAGGTGGTGGATGCATGCTGACCATCTTCACTGCCATCCTGTTGCACTTGTATTCATAGGAAGTGAGTGGAGTCATGGCAGGTGGTGGTGGATGCATGCTCACCATGTTCACTGCCACCCTGTTGGACTTGGGTTCATAGTTTGTGGGTGGAGTCATGGCAGGTGGTGTTGGATGGATGCTGACCATCTTCACTGCCACCCTGTTGCACTTGGGTTCATAGTTTGTGAGTGGAGTCATGGCAGGTGGTGTTGGATGGATGTTGACCATCTTCACTGCCACCCTGTTGCACTTGGGTTCATAGACAGTGAGTGGAGTCATGGGAGGTGGAGGTGGATGCATGCTGACCATCTTCACTACCACCCTGTTGCACTTGGATTCATAGAGAGTGAGTGAAGTTATGGGAGGTGGTGGTGGATATGTGCTGACTGTCTTCACTGCCACCCTGTTGCACTTGGGTTCATAGAGAGTGAGTGGAGTCCTGGCAGGTGGTGGTAGATGCATTCTCACCATCTTCACTGCCACCCTGTTGCACTTTGGTTCATAGGCAGTGAGTGGAGTCATGTCAGGTGGTTGTGGATGCATGCTGACCATCTTCACTGCCACCCTGTTGTACTTGGGTTCATAGGCAGTGAGTGGAGTCATGTCAGGTGGTGGTGGATGCATGCTGACCATCTTCCCTGCCACCTTGTTGCACATGGGTTCATAGTTTGTGAGTGGAGTCATGGCAGGTGGTGGATGCATGCTGACCATCTTCCCTGCCACCCTGTTGCACTTGGGTTCATAGCATGTCAGTGGAGTCATGGGAGGTGGAGGTGGATGCATGCTGACCATCTTCCTGGCCACCCTGTTGCACTTGGGTTCATAGGAAGTGAGTGAAATCATGGGAGGTGGTGGTGGATGCATGCTGACCATGTTCACTGCCACCCTGTTGCACTTTGGTTCATAGGCAGTGAGTGGAGGGAGTCATGGGAGGTAGTGGTGGATGAATGCTGACCATCTTCACTGCTATCCTGTTGCACTTGGGTTCATAGCATGTCAGTGAGTCATGGCAGGTGGTGGTGGATGCATACTCACCATCTTCACTGCCACCCTGTTGCACTTTCCATAGTGGGTGAGTTGAGTCATGGCAGGTGGTGGTGGATGCATGCTGACCATCTTCACTGCCACCCTGTTGCACTTGGGTTCATAGTGGGTGAGTGGAGTCATGGCAGGTGGTGGTAGATGCATGCTGACCATCTTCACTGCCACCCTGTTGCACTTGGGTTCATAGGAAGTGAGTGGAGTCATGTCAGGTGGTGGTGGATGCATGCTGACCATCTTCCCTGCCACCCTGTTGTACTTGGGTTCATAGCATGTCAGTAGAGTCATGTCAGGTGGCAGTGGATGTGTGCTGACCATTGTCCCTGCCACCCTGTTGCACTTGGGTTCATAGTTTGTGAGTTGAGTCATGGCAGGTGGTGGATGCATGCTGATCATGTTCACTGCCACCCTGTTGCACTTGGGTTCATAGTTTGTGAGTGGAGTCATGGCAGGTGGTGGTGGATGCATGCTGACCATGTTCACTGCCACCCTGTTGCATTTGGGTTCATAGGCAGTGAGTGGAGAGAGTCATGGGAGGTAGTGGTGGATGCATGCTGACCATCTTCACTGCCACCATGTTGTACTTGGGTTCATAGTTTGTGAGTGGAGTCATGGAAGGTGGGGATGGATGGATGCTGACCATCTTCATTGCCACCCTGTTGCACTTGGGTTCATAGTGGGTGAGTTGAGTCATGGTAGGTGGTGGTAGATGCATGCTGACCATCTTCACTGCCACCCTGTCACACTTGGGTTCATAGGAAGTGAGTGGAATTATGGCAGGTGGTGGATTCATGCTGACCATCTTCACTGTTACCCTGTTGCACTTGGGTTCATAGAGAGTGAGTGGAGTCAAGGAGGTGGTGGTGGATGCATGCTGACCATGTTCACTGCCACCCTGTTGCACTTGAATTCATAGTTTGTGAGTGGAGTCATGGGAGGTGGTGGTGGATGCATGCTGACAATCACACTTGGTTTTGTAGTTTGTAAGTGGAGTCATAAGAGGTGGTGGATGCATGCTGACCATCTTTGCTGCCACCCTGTTGAACTTGGGTTCATAGGCAGTGAGTGCAGTCATGGGAGGTGGTGGTGGATGCATGCTGACCATCTTCACTGTCACCCTGTTGTACTTGGGTTCATAGAGAGTGAGTGGAGCCATGGGAGGCAGTGGTGGATGCATGCTGACCACCTTCACTGCTACCCTGTTGCACTTGGGTTCATAGAGAGTGGGTGGAGTCATGGCAGATGGTAGTGGATGCATGCTGACCATCTTCACTTGCCACCATGTTGCCCTTGGGTGCATAGGAAGTGAGTGGAGTCATGGCAAGTGGTGGTGGATGCATGCTGACCATCTTCACTGCTGCTATATTGCACTTGCATTCATAGTTTGTGAGTTGAGTCATGGCAAGTGGTGGTGGATGCCTTCTGAACCTCTTCACTCCCACCTGGCTTCATAGGCAGTGAGTGGACTCATGGAAGTCATTTTGAACCCCTCTGCAATTTGCACTACATAGGTGGTAAGGATAGTTAATTTCTGCATGCCAAAATTGTTTTTGAACACCTCTTGCAGGATGTAGGTGTTCTTTCTTGCAATTTCACTTTACTCCTCAAATCTGGTTGTGTATTTGCCAGGATGTTAGTAATAATTACCACATAGCTGGTTCATTATTGCTGATATATTTTCTGTCTATAGCAAGTGTGTGCCTGCAACTACATGTTCCATGTAATGATCCCTCATCCTCTTTGCAGTTGGTTTGTTTCTTTTCTTTCTTTCCCACATTGTCTTCTATGGTCTCCATGCTACATAATTCAGGTTGTAAGCTTCATCTCTTTGTCTTCTCTCATCCAAATTTCTTGATCTTAACTTATGTAGCCAGGGCCAGACATTCAGCAATCCATGAGATCCCTCACAATGCCTGCACTGTCTCCTTCTGTGCAATATTCTACACAATATACTGCTGAACAGGGAATTGGTAAATGATATCTCATAATGATTTAGATGATATGTCTGATGTTTGCAGGTGCCACAATTGTACTTGAATACTTTTACTTTTTGTCACAGGTAAAAGATGGAAGGAAAGATTTGCAGGTGTATCTGGATATGGCTGTTGAGGAATATCAAACCTCAGGCACTAAAGCATCTGTTTGCAAGCTTATCAAAGAAGCCTTCCAGGAACATGATGCAAATATAGACATTTTGTGCCCTATTTTTGTCAAAATTGCAAAAGAGCATACAATGTGTAAGCTAATATTTATGGAAGTCTTGTCAACATCTTACCCTTTACTTACCTAGCCAGGAAGCTGAATAGGAAGGGATGATACTTTGACTTTCAAGGCAGATGTATGTATATTGTCTTTCTGAAGCCCTTCATTGGTGGAAAGCATGCTGCAGAACTTGGAATTTGGCTTGGCATGTTGTGAACTCAGATTATACCTGAACATCTTGATGTTAACAATTTATGTACACAGCAACTTCAATGCCAAGTCACTTGGTAAGCTGGTTAGGGCCAGATGAATGTGGTGAACATAGAATCATTGTGTCTTCTGTGAGTTTGGTTTTCAATCCTTTAGATTCTAAGGAAACATGATGTGAAAACATAGTGTACAAGAAGTCACTACTTGTAACTGGCTATAGTGCCAGAGTGATGTATCATTCATGACAGCTGTAGCATATCTGTGATGCTGAAGGATGAACAAGAGAGGAAATGCCATTGGTATGAACTATCTGGTTCCAGTCTCAAAACTCAAGCATCAAGGTGGCTAGAGCCTAGAAATTTCTAGAAAAACAAAGAATGTACAGGATCACAAATAATAAGTGTTACAACTTTGAGTTGTATGCAGAATGAGTTGGTTTGGCCACACTGGTGAAGGTGACAGACATAGTAGTGATTGCAAGGATGTTGCATGGGCAAGCTCAGGTAATGGTTGTCAACCTGATATGTTCCAAACAAGCCAAACAGATGAAAAAGTACTGAAGATAAGGTAAAATGGGAACATGGAGTAGATGGTGAGTAGGAAGGAAGGATCATGTCCTTCTGCAAGGCCAGGTGTCAGCTGAGAACATGACTGAGTGCCCAAACAATGCTTGAGCTCACACCAAATCCAAGGCAAGATGAAAATATGGCTGAGCAACACAAGTGCTGCATGTTGCATGTGAGCTGATGTGGCCAGCCAATGAGATATATCAAGTTTTTGTTGTCAATCAAATGCCAAGTTTGTCTTGAGTTTCTCACATGAGTTAATTTAATAAAATAGATTATTACCTACTTGGTTTCTCAATGAAGTATGGATTATTTCAGAGTCCTATGAATACATCTGAACATCTATTTCCCATGCCTTTTTGATGGTGACCCAGACTCTTCAGTCAACTATCAGCCTGAAACTGGGACAACCAGCATGTACATTTGAGCCTAAAAGTGGGACTAACCAGTTTAGCTGACTGTCCCTGAGTGGGGTTAGGCCAAAAGGTGTCCCCACCTGCCTGGAAGTGGGGTTGGCTGACATGGCTGGGGGATGCCCCACCTGCCTGGAAGGGGGGTTGGCTGATATGGCTGGAGGATGCCCAATCCCCCTGGAAGTGGAGTCAGCTGATGTGGCTGGGGGATGCCCCACCTACCTGGAAGTGGGGAAAAGGTTCTGTATCAGCATGGGTCCAACAATCCCAGCATCATTCTATTTGGACCACCCTTAAATGACATACATCTCTGATCTAACACAACTTCGATCATGATGTATGTACACACCAAGACCTAATGCTCTCTTGGTCTGTTTCCTAGATCTTTGCTCTCTTTTCCCCTTCACTACATCCTCATGATGACCTCCCATTGTCACCTTCTGTTTCTGTTTCTGTTTCTGCTTCAGACTCACACTCCCATCCCTTTTCCTTATCACATCTTCCCCTCTCTCAACACCAAGCTCAGAATTCAGCAAAAAATCAAGATGAGCTACTTCAGGATCATCTGGTTCCACTTCCTGGGCCCACTTACACTTCATCAACAGAAGCCCAAATCCAAGTACCATCTGAAAGCCCTTCAAGGAGCAACCAAACCTTGCACTTTGTAACTTCCCAAGTGCCTTCCAGAAGGAAATCCTATTCATATAAATATCTTTAGGAAGGTACTGGGCACTCCATGCCCATGTTGCCCACACAGACATGTCAAGCTTACTTCCCATTCCAGGAGCCTGTGAAATATATTTGTTAGTAGGGTTTTCCCCCCAGATGTTTGTCACTCACTGTCTTGGGTAAGGCAAGCACCAGCTCCTGATATCAAGACATGATGGAAGGGGACTTTAAAAATTTGACTCTGTCCTTGCTGGCATGTCAAGCAGGACTTGAGGGGTATCATCCTCTGCCCTTCCAGGAGCCACCTCCCCCCTCTTAGGAACCCCACCAGTTTCCCACTCTGAATTAGAGCCACCAACCTCTCTACTGGGACCTACACTAGCTTCACTGTCATCCCCAGGGCTCATATACACTTTCTTCTTAGAGCTGGTTTTCCCTTTCCTGTCAAACCAAATCCCCAATGGTGCATCCTCCTTTCTCAATTGATAAATGACACAATCACCTTATCCTCACCCTCTAGGGAATGCCAATGATTCCAAAGCAACAGCAGGTATGCCTTTGTCCATTTGGAAGGATCCTTCATAGTAAGTCCATCTGGAATGGACCACTTGTCCAGATACTCCAGAGGAGACTTGATAAGCAATCCCCAGGGAACCTTGGCCTTTGGCCTCTCTGTAAACTTGGCTGTGTTACCTTCAATGAGCTACCCAACATTCACATTCCAATCAAGCACCCACCATAAGCTGCTTGGAAAACTGCTCTTGCCAAATTCTGCTGAAACTTCTGCTTCTGCCCAGACCAAGATGGCACTTCAGGATTTCCAATCTGCTTATTAGCATAAGCTTCTTTCCCTGGCTCCATTAGTGTTGCCATAACTCAGCTATGTCACCAACTCTAAGTCACAGCCAGTACCTAGCTAGCCAGGCCACATGGGAGCCATAGCCAAAATAAGCCATTGTTACCACCCATGCCTTGTCAGCCCCAGCTTAGGCAACCAGTGATCTATGAAGTCAGCTTTTGGTCAGCACTTGTGTTCCCCCAAGATGGTGCATTCTACCTCTTTTGGCTGTTTATGGCCTTAGTGGTAGCAGCCATCAGACTTTCCATTTATGAAATCTACTATGACTTGAGGTACTACCCAAGTCCATAGTAAAAGCTCTGCTGCCTCTGTGGTAACTTTACAGACTATCTTTGTGACAAGTACACATCTCCTTGTTTACTTCTTTGTGCTGTGCTTTGTAAACTAGTTGACTGTGCTGATGGATAGCTGTACATGTCCACCTACCTACCACCTTTGGTTATAGTGCTGTTGCTATGCCTAACATCTTAGATCTATCCCTGTATTATATAGTGTAGCTGAGGGAGGCCTTTGATCCTCAGTTTGAATCTACTCATTGACTCATCCATATTCTTTGATTGGCTGTCTCAGTCTCTCTAAAGGAGTTGTCACTGCTGTCTTAGTGGTTGCATGACATTTGGGTCTTGCATATGACAAATCTATCAAGCATATGGAATACACTACAAAGCATCCCTGTTTTAGGGTTTGTCTTCACATAGTTCTGCTTTGGCTCACCTCTGCCTGTCTTAGGCATTTTGGTTCCCTGGGCATAACAAAAGATTCAAACTCACCCACCAGACAGTGATTACATAGCTGCTCCAGTGTGTAGTGGGCTCTCCCTGTCTTAGGGTGTATTGCTGCCAATCACACATCCATCTACCTTTTCAACTACCCCTTACCACCAGCAAAACTACATGTAGTCTGCTTGTCTGACACCTCTGAGTTAGTCTGACAAACTTTAACTCAATTCAGTTGAAGTCTTGGCACTCTATTCAGTTGCCTAATGTCAGACATCTGCACTGTCTGAATGGTCTGAGTCACCTGATGCAGACTGTTTCAGACAAAGCAGACTACTTGTAGTTTTGTTGATGCAGTTGCCCAAGGTGTCTGCACTGGGTGACAACCAACCTCCATCTCTACCTGGAAAGAAGTTACTTTGGGATTCTCCCATAACCACTCCTTCCCTGAAGAGACTTCCAAACCCCTTTGAATGATCTCAACTGAAGCCTAGCATTGCACTGAGACAGTGGATCCTTGTTCATGTGAGGTACAGTGCTGATACTATCCTACACAAGTCCACATCTGTCCATGTTCCCCTTGCTGACTAAGCTCCTATGACCTGCCCCTGCTCCTGTCTCCCCCACTACATGTGCCCCTCTCAAAAATGACAGTGTCCTCATTGGCTGCACTACCTCCTATGCTCCTCATCTCTGGGGCTCTCCTGGTGGACCATCCCAATTGACACCTTCTACTGCTTCTTCTATCTCCCCACTCTCTTCTTCTACCTCCTCTACCTCACTTGCTGTGTGCTTCTCCATGGTCTCATTGTCCTCCCATCTGCCCTCCTGTTTGTTCCCTTGTTCATGCATCCTCTTCATGTACTCATTTTGGTCTGTGTACAGTCTCATTCCTTCCCTTGGTGTGAATGCTTGCAGGCACTGGGCACTTAACTTGCCTGCCACCTGGCTGCCTGTTAGCATTTCCAACCTGTAGGAGTTTCTTAGTTGCTCCCATACTTGGTATGGATGTGACCACTTAGGCAAGATTTTTTGTTCTGTTTTGGAGCCATGTCAGTTGATTTTGGCAAAATGAGCCCTGTAATTACCATTGATGAAATTACATGAATCTCAACAACTACCAGTGTCCCAATTAGGCAAATGGCCCCTAACAAAATTTTCGCAGCCAGCCTCTATCAGAGTCCAAAATTTAAGTATTATGTAATATACTGTAGCACAGCCACACCAAAAACCAAAACTGTAGCCTGCATTGTGGGGATCACGGGAGTATGCTTACTTAAGCAAAATCTTTATTTTTGAATGAGATATTAACAAAATACTAAAATTTTCACAAGTCTTTGTATTTTTTTGCACAGCCACACTGAAACCAAAGTTGTAGCCTGGGTTGAGAGGATCATGGGACTATGCTTACATCAGCAAGATCCATATTTTTGACTGAGATATTAATGAAATACTAAAATTTTCGATTTTTTTGCACAGCCACTCCACCTGCCAGTATGCTGATGTAATCAAAAAAGCGGACTACATACCCTGGGTTTTTGCTTCGCCACACCTGTTTGTTGGGTTGTATGATATTCTACTTCATTCCAATGTAATGTGGGCATGATATTTGTTATATCTGTACATAATTTTGTCCCAATTTAGTGCCTAACATGGCTGTACATATAAATAGGGGTAAAAATGCGAATTATGTTCCCAATTGTGCAGTTCTCAACATATCACAATGAAAATTTAATCCCAGCTTGCCCTAGTATATATCTACAACATATATCAAGCACAGATTGTTAGGATCAGCCAATCCAAAGATATGATTAGATCTCCTCCTCCCCAATGTATGTGCTGGGGAATTAGATCCACCCTCCTACTGGGATTTCAGGTGCATGGGGATGATGAAGGGTACATAGTACAATGTCCCTGCAAATGGATCTGGTAGGTTTACTAGCAAGATGTGGTCAGACACTGTATTTATGGAGTTCTATTGATGTGGCTCCCAGTGGTCTCCTTCCAAGATGATAATTAATTTAACACCTGGGGAATGTGACTAGGCATATTGTCTACAAATGTATCATGCTTCAGCCTGATCCAATAAGTATTGAAGGAGCAGGAAGCAAGCTGAAGTTTTTTGAGGGTGGGAAAGTGGGCAAAGATTTAAGAGACTTGTAATAACACACCACAGAATGGCTCTGCAGCTAAGATAGTTTGTAGAATGTATGTAGGAGCACTCCTGAATCAACTCCACACAAACTTTGACCATAATATGATAGCTATATTTCCACAAAAGTGCAAACTAGTTGATGTTCATTGCATGTGCAATAAACTGCAAAGACTGCACAAGATCTGTAGGAGAATAATCCCAAACACACTGGGCTGGTTTGGTGATGCAAAAATGGTTTTGGACAGTGCAGAATCAAAGTAGGAATCCAGCTATGTACTTATTTTTTCAATCACTCCATTGTGTGGTGTGCTGTTACAAGTTTTTGACATGCTTTTCCAGTCTCCTAAAATCCTCACCCACTTTCCCATGCTCCAAAAACCTTGGCTTGCTTCCTGCTCCTTCAATACTTATTGGACCTGGCAGAAACTTGGTAGATTGGTAGACAATATGCCTAGTCACCTTCCCCAGGTGTTAAATTAATTATCATCTTGGAAGGAGGCCACTGGTGGCCACATCAATAAAATTCCATAAATACAGTGTCTGACCACATCCTGCTAGTAAACCTGCCAGATCCTTTTGCAGGGACATTTACCATGTACCCTTCATCATCCCCATGCACCAGAAATTCCAGCAGGAAGGATGATTTAATTCCCCAGCACATACATTGGGGAGGAGGAGATCTGATCATATCTCTGGATTGGCTGATCCTGACAATCAGTGACTGACATATGTTGTAGATACTTACTAGGGCAGGCTGGGGTTAAATTTTCATTGTGATATGCCCAGAAGTGCACAATTGAGAACATAATTTGCATTTTTACCCCTATTTATATGTACAGCCATGTTGGGCACTGAATTGGAACAACATTATGTACAGATATAACAAACATCATGCCCACATTACATTAGAATGAATTACAATATCATACAACCTAGGGAACAAGTGTGGTGAAGCAGAAAACCAGGGTATGTAGTCTGCTTTTTGGATTACATAAGCAATTGGTTGTGGTAATGGACTAAGTGCCTACAATTCTAATAAGCCAAAGAGTGTAGTGGTTACAATGGTAGTGATTACCAATGAGGTCTTGGGTTCAATCCCAGCATTTGTCACATTTTCATCAGCACCTGCAGGACTGTGGCAGTGCAATTAGCCAACATTGTGGCTGTGCTAGTTAAGGTTTAATTTGCCCTTTTTCCCAGTGTGGCTGTGCTGCACAGCCACCTACCAATATTCAAACTCCAACACCAGCTCAGCTCTGACAAAGCATTAGGTAAGCACCCTCAAGTGTGATATGGTAGTTGCTGCAGCTTTTGCCAAAGGTAGTGACTGGTAGTTGCTGAGATTCATGTAACTCCATTGATGGCAGTTGCCATCTCATTTTGTCAAAATCTACTGACTCTGGTGCCACAGTTTCAAGTCACATTCAAGAGTGTCAGGTCACTCACTTCCCCTTTGAGAGGCTATGGCTCCAAGCAGGTATCCCCCTGCCTATTGAGAGGTCTCAAGGCACCAGGTTCTGCCTCAGAGGTTTAGTTTTTGTTTCTTCTGTGGTCACAAGGGGCACATTTGAGTGCAGTGCAGAGTCTTTGCTTCATATCTAGCAGCAGGAAAGTGTGGGGTGGTTTGAGGTTGCATCATACTACCTACAGGTGAGGAGATCCCTCACAAGGCACTCAGGCACACATTACAGGCTCATTTGGACTTCTGGGCCCTTGCTCATGGCCCAGGAGCATTGGCTACTCAGTTACCTTTCCCCCCTTTGAGTTTGGGTTCCATCCTGCCCCCTGCCAATTCTCGAATTCAACCTGAGATGACTCAGAGGCATCCTTTGAGGTTGTGAGCTACCCAGTCCCCTTCAAGAGTTGAGTGGTCCCCTTCAAGCCACCTTTGAACTGCCTGTTATGCCCAATGAACTGAAATGCCTAAGACAGGCAGAGGTGAGTTCAGTGGAACTATGTGAAGACAAACCTCAAAATGAGGATGCTTCATAGGGTACTCTGTACATGCGATGGACTTGTCATACAAAGACTCTAAAGTCCCAACCAATCGCTAAGACAGCAATGAGGACTCCTCAATGAAGACTGAAACAGCCAACAAGGATATAGATGAGTCAATGAGTAGATTCAACCTGAGGGATGTCACCCTCAGCCATATACACTATATAGTACAGGAGTGGATCTAAGATGGACATGTACTAGAGATCCAGAAGAGATCCCAAGTACTGTGAAGAAAGGTGGTGGTCCACAGCAGCCACTTGTCTGACTGCAGACAACTAAAAAAGTACAAAGTACATACCAAGAAAGGGAGTACATATGTGAAAGAAAGTCTGCATGGTTACCATGAGGTGGCAGAGCCATTACCATGGTTCCCTGTGATGTCTAGCCAAGCTGATGATCTCCCAGATGCTAAGGACCACCATGGCTGTTACAACAGTAAGAAAAAGACAAAACAAGTAAAATGTGTTATCATGTAGAAAGGTCATCATGGCCCAAAAGCTGACTTCTTGGATCACTGGTTGCCTAGGCCAGGGTCTACAGGGCTGAGTCTGTAACATCACCCCCCTCTCAAGCTCGTTGTGTACCACCATGGTGGTCACAGGGTTTAGCAGGGGCAGCATTTGAGGGACAACATCGATATGGATAGGTGCCTAGCATAGCATCTCCAGCAACAGGATGCTGGCAACAGGCAAAGGGAAGAGGGTGGCGAGCAGTAGGGGAGGCATGACAAGTGGTAGGGGTGGAGTTGTGACAAGGAGGCATGTTACAGACTTTAGAGAGGACTGAGATGTTTTTGGTTGTTCAAGAGGGGGTTGGTTTCTGAGAGGGAAAGTCTCTAGGGAACCTCCTTTTATATGCTTCCAGGGTGTCTGCCACATGTTCAAGGTGTTTGGCAGTCTGCCATGAGTTTTCAGAAGAGGGGTACCCCTTCCATTTGATAAGGAACACATGTCCCCAGCCTATATGTTTGTGGCCAACTATTGCTTCCACTTCATACTCTTCTTCTTCATTTATGACATCAGGTGGGGGTAGAGGATAGTTTGGCCCATGTACAGTGTTTTCACAATAGGGTGATAGGAGACATGCATGGAACATGTTATGGATCTTCCACCATGTGGGAATGTTGAGGTGATAGGTGATGGGGGAAAGGACTTCTGAGATAATGAAGGGTCCTTCCCATTTTGGTGCAAATTTTCTGTTTTTGTAGGAACACTTCAGGTTCCAGGCTTCTAGCCACACTTTATCTCCCTTCTGGAATGGGGTAAAGGGTTTAGAGAAGCAATCTCTCATCACTCTTTGGGTGAGGTCATGGGCCACAAGGGCCTCCTCTCATGCCTTGTGGAGTTCAGCTATTCTGGCTTCAGCAGCTGGGAACTTTGATTTGATGATAAGGGATGGTAGGGGTTTCAGCTCATAGCCATACATGAGGTAAAATGGAGATTGACTGGTGATGGAGTGGAGCTGGTGGTTGTGAGTGAATTCTGCCATAGGTAGGTGTTGAACCCATGAGGACAGTTCATTTTGGCAGAAGATTCGGAGGTAGGTTTCAATCTCTTGGTTGACACATTCTGTTTCCCCATCTGTTTGAGGATGATAGGTGGTGGAGAGCCCCAAGGAGTACCTGAGGAGTTTAGCCAGTTCTTTGGCAAATGCCAAGGCAAACTGCAGACCATGGTCAGATATTACTTTGTCATACAAGCTGAACCTGGAAAAGACCCTTTTGAAAAAGAGGGTTTCAATTTCAAGGGCAGAAGCATTTTTTGTGGTTGGGATAAGAATTACCCCCTTCATAAGCCCATGGTCTACCATGACCAAAAGGGAATCATATCCAGAACTCTCTGGCAGATCAGTGATAAGATCACAGGAAATCTGTTGGAAGGGTCAAGTGGCAGTAGAGGGGATCAGAGTGAGGGGTGGGGTAGTGGGTGAGTGTTGACCTTGTTTTGCTGACACACTGCACATCCCTTGACATACTTGTGAACAAATGTAGCCATACCAGGCCACCAGTACTCAGTGGATGATAACTGTCTGGTCTTGAGGACTCCAGAGTGACCAGTGGAGGGGTGATCATGGTGTTGTGCCACTATCTGTTGGTGAAGATTGGGGTTTTCAGGGACATAAGCTTGGTTTTTATAGAAAAGAATTCCTTCTTCAAAGTACCAGTCCAAGAGGTTGGATTTGAAGGGTAGGGGCATGTCCACTCCTTCAATAGCTTGTAGTGTGGTGAGGACTGCAGGGTCCTTGGTAGACAACTTAGCAAGTTTAGAGGAGAGGGAGGTGTCAATTATCTGAACAAACAGGGTTTGGGGAAGGAGCATGACCCCATCATTGTCAGCATCACTTTCAGGGACATGGTCAGGGTGATGGAGAGTGTGTTGGGTGCACAAAGTTCCTTTCCTGGTACATGTGTGAAGGAAAGGTTGAAATCAGTGAGATCTAGAAGCTGGCATGCCTGGTGGTGGTTTATGTTTCAGGGTTGTCGAAAGTAGGTCAGATTCTTGTGGTCTGTGAGAACTTGTACTGGGGTGGGGGTTCCTTGGAGATAGTGTCTCCAGATCTTGAGGGCTCAATGTTACGCTAAGACCGAAGTCTGTAACGTAGGTCGAGCCCAAGTAGTTGTTCTACGATGCGATGATCGTAACCTTCTGTCTGAAGGATTTATCGTAGTTCTGAGTGAGAGCTGGGAGGCTCAAGTTCAGTAGTTCTGAGAAACTAGCCAATAGATTGGGCAGCTCTAGTCTGAGGATCTACTCTAGACTAGAGGTGACTATATATAGTACAGAGGGGGAGGCCTCAAGGCAACCGCATGTAGCTAAGGGATAAAGGCCATTGGCCAGAGTCCTACATGTGTTGAACATGTGTTGAGAGAGGATACCGCTATTGGCCAAGCCAAAGCATGAGTCAAAAGAACAGGAAAGAAACACATAGAACAGAGCCAACAGTACCAAACAGTTGGAAAGAAAGTCCCACGGCAAAGCACGAATCGTAACATTACCCCCTTCATATGGGGGAGACCACCGGTCTTCCATCTTTCAGAGATGGGTCTCACCATAAGGTTCGCTGGTCATGTTGGCGATGGCATCGTTGTCGAAGTCGAAGTCATTGTCCCGAGGGTCGTAGTCGCTGTCTTCAGCGACGAGGGTTTGTTCTTCTTCAACGATGGGGACGGAGAAACGTTCCTCAAGGGAATGATGGCGGGCAGGGCAGTTCGCCTGGGTATGGCCAGGGGGATTCATCCCACAAATGGGACATTCATAGGTGGGGCAATTTACTCGGATATGACCGAGTCAGTGGCAGACAAACCAAGTCTCCCCATACAAGGGGTGAGAGCGGGGAAGTACACCCAGTGTGGTGTCCATGGTGGTAGGGGGGTTTCGGGAGCAAGAGGGGCAATGGGTCTCCTCAGTCTGACTGAGGAGGTCAGCGACCTGCTCTCCAGAGAGGCCAAACGCCTCTTGAGGGTCAACCATATTTCGCGACGTGGACGACGACAGGGAGGATGGGGACAAGCAGCAGGCACGAGGACGAACCCTTCATGGGGAAGGTGAAGACTGTGGGGAGTGGGACAAGGATGAAGACGACGAGTTCCTATATTGAGATGGGGGGCGGGCAGCGACTGGGGCCGCATGTTGGCGGACATTGTGGATAAGGTCAGCCCCTCCAAGTACGTCAAAGAGGCGAAGGATCAACGGGATCTGTTCTCTCGAGATTTCCTTGAGGATGGTACAGGCAAAGCTAAGGTGGGGTCCCTGTCTTTCGACATAGCGGGCGACATTTTCAACTCTAAAGCCCTGAAGGGCAATTCAATAGACCAAGTCAAGAGGGGAGTCGGTATCAACCTCCCACATTACGGGGTTGTAGGAGGAGGGGTCGGCGAGGAACACCTGGTAGGTGTTAAGCATGCCTTCTTCAGCAGGGACATGCAGACGGCGGGCGAAGGGAGCAGGGCAGCGGGTAGCCGGGGAGACACGATGAGCAACGGGAGCAGAGGAGCGACAAGGGGGCATGACTGTGATGAGTGAGACGCTTCTAACGGTTCGAGTGGGTGAAGGTTTCTGAGATGGGAAGTCTTTGGGGAACCGTTTTTTATAGGCGGTCAGAGTGTCTGCTGCATGTTCAAGGTGTTTAGGGCTTTGCCACGAGTTTTCAGAAGAAGGGTAACCCTTCCACTTGATGAGGAATGCATGTCCTCGGCCTAGTCATTTATGGCCAATGATTGCTTCGACTTCGTACTCTTCTTCTTCATTTACGATATCAGGGGGTGGAGATGGGAAGTTCGGTCTGTGTATGGTGTTTTCATGATAAGGCGATAAGAGGCATGCATGGAACACATTGTGGATTTTCCATCGTGCAGGGATGTCGAGGTGATATGTGATGGGGGAAAGGACTTCAACGATAACAAAGGGTCCTTCTCATTTTGGCATGAACTTTCTATTTTTGTAGGAACACTTTAGGTTCCAGGCTTCTAGCCACACCTTTTCTCCTTTCAGGAACGGGGTGAAGGGTTTTGAGAAGTGGTCTTTCATAGCCTTCTGTGCAAGGTTGTGGGCCGCAAGGGCTTCTTCTCATGCCTTGTGGAGTTCAGCTATTCTTGTATCGGCAGCCAGGACCTTCGACTCGACGATAAGGGTTGGTAGGGGTTTCGGTTCATACCCATACATGAGGTAGAATGGAGATTGACCGGTGACGGAATGGGGTCGGTGGTTGTGAGCGAATTCTGCCATGGGTAGATGCTGGACTCATGAGGATGGTTCATTCTGGCAGAAGATTCGAAGGTAGGTTTCAACCTCCTGGTTCACATGTTCAGTCTCTCCATCGGTCTGAGGGTGATAAGCAGTGGATAGCCCTAGGGAGTATCCAAGGAGTTTAGCCAGTTCTTTCACGAATGCGGAGGCGAACTGTGGGCCTCGGTCGGATATGATCTTGTCATATAGTCCGAATCTGGAGAAGACCTTCTTGAAAAAGAGGGTTGCGATTTCAAGGGCAGAGGCATTTTTCGTGGTTGGGATAAGGATTACCCCCTTCATAAGCCCATGGTCTACCACGACCAGAAGGGAATCGTAGCCTCCGTTCGTTGGGAGGTCGGTGATGAGATCACAGGAGATCTGCTGGAAAGGTCTCGTTGCAGAGGACAAAATTGGAGTAAGGGGCGGGGTGGTGGGATGTGTGTTGACCTTGTTTTGCTGACACACAGCACAACCTTCGACATACTTTCGGACAAACGTAGCCATTCCCGGCCACCAATATTCGGTAGAGAGTAACTGTCTTGTTTTTAGGACGCCCGGGTGTCCAGCGGAGGGGTGATCATGGTGTCGGGAGATGACCTGTTGGCAGAGAGTGGGGTTTTCAGGGACATAGGCTCGGTCTTTGTAGAAAAGAATGCCTTCCTCAAAGCGCCAATCAGAGAGGTTTGACTTGAATGGGAGGGGCATGTCTACTCCTTCAATAGCCTGTAGGGCAGTGAGGACTACAGGGTCTTTGGCAGATGACTCTGCAAGCTTCGAAGAGAGGGCAGTATCTATGACCTTTACAAACAAGGTTTGGGGTAGGAGAGTGACTCCTTCATTATCAATTTCTTCAGTGGCGACATGGTCAGGGCGATGGGAGAGTGCATCAGGCGCACAGAGTTCCTTTCCTGGTACATGTGTGAAGGAAAGGTCGAAGTCAGCAAGGTCAAGAAGCCAGCGTGCTTGGCAGCAGTTCAGGTTTCGGGGTTGATGGAAGTAGGTCAAGTTCTTGTGATCAGTGAGAACTTGTACAGGAGTGGGGGTTCCTTGGAGGTAGTGTCTCCAGGTCTTGAGGCCATGAATAACCCCCAACAGTTCCCTGTCATATATATCGTAGTTTCTCTCAGCAGGGTTAAACGACTGAGAGATGAAGGCACAGGGGCGGCACTGTCTGTTCGAGTCTTCTTGCATAAGAATGCCTCCAGTGGCATACTTGGAGGCGTCAGTGGAGATTGCAAACAGCTTCGAGGGGTCAGGCATGAGCAAGACTGGTTCTTTCACAAACACCTTTTTCAGGGTTTGGAAGGCAGTGTCAGTCTTTTCTGACCATTCCCAAGCTGCATTTTTCTTTGTGAGGTCAATGAGGGGTCGGGCGATGTTGGAGTAGAACAGGACAAATCGTCAATAGAAGTTTGCAAACCCTAAGAAAGATCAAACATCTTTGACCTTTGTGGGGGTTGGCCATTCTGCGATTCCTTGGACCTTGACAGGGTCCATGGCAATGGTGTTCTGTTTTATGATCATTCCAAGGTACTCCACCTCAGAGAGATTAAAATGGCACTTTTCCAACTTTAGCGGCAGGGAAAGTTCCTTCATTCGTCGGAGGACTCGTAGAGTCCTGAGTCGGTGTTCTTCCGGGTTATTTGAATAGATGAGAAGGTCATCCATGTACACAACCAGCCATCCTTCTGCGATGAGATCTCGGAAGGAGTCATTCATGAACCGTTGGAAGGTTGCAGGCGAGTTGCACAGGCCAAAGAACATTACAGTTGGTTCAAAAAGTCCTTTGTGCGTGATGAACGCCGCTTTCCATTGGTCTCCTTCTTTGATCCGGACATTGTTATACCCAGATCGGACATCCATCTTCGTGAAGATAGAGGCTCCCTTCAACTTGTCTACCAGATCAGATATCAATGGTAGGGGATAGGCATCTTTGACCATGTGTTTGTTTAGATACCGGTAGTCTTGACATGGTCTTAAACTGCCATCCTTCTTTCCTACAAAGAAGAAGGGTGCCACTTGGGGGGAGTTTGAAGGCCTGATCTTTCCTTCTCAGAGATTTTCCTCAACAAACTTTTTGGCTGCGAGTTGTTCAGAGGGAGTTAAAGGATAGGCCTTAGCCACCTTTGGTACAAAGTCCTCGACCAGATTAATTGGGTGGTCATAGGATCGTATGGGGGGAAGGGTTCCATCGGAGGGTTTTTCAAATACTGAGGCAAACTCAGCAAACTCCGGGGGAAGGACTGCCTTCGGCTTGTTCTTTTCCTCTCTTTGGGCAAGCTCAGTTGCCAGATTAAGTTTTCTCACCCATTTGTTGTTCGGGGCGATCAGTGCTGCGGCCTTCGCAAAACAGTTTATGAACATACAGTTGTATGCTCTAGTTGTGAAGGTATCGGGTTCCTCATGGTCAAGATAGACGTTGACTCCTTTCCTTTCAAGGGGTTCAAGGAGGGACTCTTCAGGGAACTCTTCTGGTGGAGGAGCGGGGATTCAGAGTGTAGTGACATTCATTGACTCATTGATGGTCAACGTTCCACTTCGCCAGTTCACAGTCGGGTTGTTTTTCTGCAACCATGGGATACCAAGGATGACATTTTCTGACCCACAGTTCATCACATAGAATTTTTCTTTGTGGGTTATTCCTTGCATTTTGATGAACAAGGTGGTAGTGAACAGGATTCGTCCCTTTTCATTCAGGGATCCATCGGCGTTGGTGACCGAAATGGGTCTGGGGAGTTGTTTGGTGGGGAGTTTATTTCTTCGGACAAATGTCCAGTCAACGCAAGATATTTCTGCCCCAGAATCTACTAGGGCAGTGGTGTTGACAACTTGTTCTCCAGTGGTTCTCGTGAAAATGGAAATGGGAATTTTCATAACTCTCTCGGGGAGAGAAGATACTTTTACAGGAGAAGCCACATACGAGATACAGTGTTCAGGGGTTCCAGGCATCAACTCTGGTTCCCCATTCAAAAACCCTTTCTGAGGAATTTGGTCAACTTGACCAAGGCCACAGAGGCCTCATCTTCATCGTCAGAGTCTTCTTTCTTTACCTGCTTCACCTTTTTAGCAGGGGTCTTGTTCTGGTTGGGGCAGTTTCGGGACACGTGTCCCTTTTCTCCACACCCAAAGCATAGGCCATTTTTGAGATGGCGGTCTCTCTCTTCTTTTGAGAGTTTAACCGCATCAACGTCCATGGCATTGGGGTCTCTTTCTTCCTGTCATTGGAATCGGGGTCGGGGGTAGGACTTCCCCTTTCCCTTGTTGTCAATTCTTCCTGTAATGGCATGGGCTTTCTGCCATTGGTTTTCAAAATGCATGGCCTTTTCGTACCATTCTTCGATCTTCGTTGGTACTTTGTCCATTCTGTAGATGCAGTGGACAAGTGCGGGTTTGAGTCCCGTGGCAAAGAACTCGACGAGGGCGGCATCCTCTTTAATACCACTGCGAGCAGCAGCGGTTCTAAACTCAGAGATGTACTCTTCAATCGACCCTTTTTGTTTCAGGGTTCTGATCTTGGTGATGGCAGCTCCAGTGGTGTCAGCTGGGGTAAAAGCCGCCTTGAAGTCCTTTTCAAAATCTTTCATTGTCCCAAAGCTGGGATTCTGCTTCTCCAGGGCTGCCTGGTAGAAGGTCATTGCCCATGCTTGGGCTACCCCTTTCTTCATGTGAGAGAGGGCATAAGCGACACATTTATTGTCATTGTCGTAGACATCCTGGTTGATCAAAAGATATGCCTTTACTGAACACAGCCAAGACATAGCGGTTTCGTGGCTTCCGTCATATTCAAACGGCATGCCGATCTTTAGTTCGGTGGGTCGGGCTGGAGCAGCGAGGGCTCCACCCTTTGATCCGAGGCCAAGGCTGCCAGATCCTGATCCTGACATAGTGAATGGGCTTCCGGGTTTGAGGTGGGGTTGAGAGGTAAGGGGATGGGGTGATCCTAAAGAGGATAGTATGTTCTGGAGGGTGTTCTGTAAGAAGCCGGTATCATCCTCAGATGGTGAGGGGTTCGGGTCAGTTGGGGTATGTGCTTCAACGGCACTATGTTTGGTGTCTGAGCTTGATGACTCAGGCTCGGGTTCATGTGGTTTGAGTGGGCTTGCCCACAATCTGTTCCTTCGAGGGAAAATGGTGTCTCGCTAGGCAGCAGACAGTCGGGCACGATGGCCAGGATGCAGACTAGAGCTTTTGTTACGCTAAGACCAAAGTCTGTAACGTAGGTCGAGCCCAAGTAGTCGTTCTACGATGTGACGATTGTAACCTTCTGTCTGAAGGATTTATCGTAGTTCTGAGTGAGAGCTGGGAGGCTCAAGTTCAGTAGTTCTGAGAAACTAGCCAATAGATTGGGCAGCTCTAGTCTGAGGATCTACTCTAGACTAGAGGTGACTATATATAGTACAGAGGGGGAGGCCTCAAGGTGACCTCATGTAGCTAAGGGATAAAGGCCATTGGCCAGAGTCCTACATGTGTTGAACATGTGTTGAGAGAGGATACCGCTATTGGCCAAGCCAAAGCACGAGTCAAAAGAACAGGAAAGAAACACATAGAACAGAGCCAACAGTACCAAACAGTTGGAAAGAAAGTCCCACGGCAAAGCACGAATTGTAACACTCAAATAACCCCCAGTAGTTCTCTATCATATATATCATAGTTTCGTTCAGCAGGGTTGAATGATTGTGAGATGAAGGCACATGGCCACCACTGTCCATTGGAATCTTCCTGCATCAGGATGCCACCAGTAGCATATTTCGATGCATTGGTAGAAATAGTGAATGGTTTGGAGGAGTCAGGCATGAGCAGGACTGGTTCTTTCACAAACACCTTCTTTAGGGTTTGGAAGGCAGTTTCTGTCTTCTTTGACCATTCCCAGGTTGCATTTTTCTTGGTGAGATCGATGAGGGGTCTAGCGATGTCAGAGTAGTATGGAACAAATCTTTGGTAAAAGTTCACAAACCCTAAAAAGCAGCGAACATCTTTGACCTTCATGGGGGTGGGCCAATCTACAATCCCTTGGACCTTGACAGGGTCCATAGCAACAGTGTTTCATTTGATGACCATTCCAAGGTACTCTACTTCAGAGAGATTGAAGTGGCATTTTTCCAACTTCAATGGTAGAGAGAGTTCTTTCATTCTTTGGAGGACTTGTAGAGTCCTGAGTCGATGTTCTTCTGGGTCATTTGAGAAGATGAGGAGATCATCCATGTAGATGACCAGCCATCCCTCGGTGATAAGGTCCCAGAAGGAATCATTCATGAATTGCTGGAAGGTCACAGGGGAGTTGCACAGCCAAAAGAACATCATGGTTGGTTCAAAGAGTCCCTTATGCATGATAAATGCTGCCTTCCATTGGTCTCCTTCTTTGATCCGGACATTGTTATATCCAGATTGAACATCCATCTTTGTGAAGATAGATGCTCCTTTTAATTTATCCACTAGGTCAGAGATCAGCAGTAGTGGATAGGCATCTTTGACTGTACATATGTTTGTTTAGGTAGCAATAATCTTGACATGGTCTAAGGCTGCCATCTTTCTTTCCTACAAAGAAGAAAGGTGCTGCTTGTGGGGAGTTTGATGGTCTAATCTTTCCCTCCCAGAGGTTTTCTTTGACAAACTTTTCTGCAGCAAGTTGTTCAGAGGGGGTCAGAGGATATGCCTTGGCTACCTTGGGCACAAAACCCTCAACCAAGTTGATCAGGTGATCATAGGGTCATATCAGGGGAAGGGTTCCATTGGAGGGTTTTTCAAAAACCAAGGCAAACTCTGCAAACTCTGGAGGAAGGACTGCTTTGGGTTTGTTCTTCTCTTCCTTTTGGGCAAGTTCAGTTGCCAGGTTAAGTTTTCTTACCCACTTGTTGTTTGGGGCGATCAAGGTTGCCACTTTTGCAAACCTGTTTATGAACATGCAGTTGTATGGCCTGGTTGTAAAGGTGTTGGGTTCTTCATGGTCGAGGTAGATGTTAACTCCTCTTCTTTCGAGTGGATCAGGGAGAGAGTCTTTTGGAAATTCTTCTGGTGGGGTCTGGGGAATTTGGAGGGCAGCAACATTTGTCAACTTGTCAATAGTCAATGTTCCATTTCACCAGTTAACCATGGGGTTGTTCTTCTGTAACCATGGTATGCCAAGTATGGCATTTTCTGATCCACAGTTCATTACATAGAACTTTTCCTTGTGGGTTATTCCCTGAATCTTGACAAACAGGGTGGCAGTGAACAGGATTTGTCCTTTCTTGTTAGGGGATCCATCAGCATTGGTGACTGAGACAGGTCTAGGGAGTCATTCAGTGGGGAGCCTGTTTCTTTGGACAAACATCCAGTCAATGCAGGATATTTCAGCTCCAGAATCTACCAGGGCAGTGGTGTTGATGACTTTTTCTCCAGTGGCTCTCATGAAAACAGAAATAGGGATTTTCATAACCCTCTCAGGGAGAGAAGATACTTTTACAGGAGAAGCCACATATGAGATACACTGTTCAGGGGTTCCAGGCATCAACTCTGGTTCCCCTTTTAAAAACCCTTTCTGAGGAACTTGGTCAATTTGACCAAGGCCACTGAGGCTTCATCTTCATTGTCAGTTTCTTCCTTCTTTACCTGCTTGACCCTTTTAGCAGGAGTCTTGTTTCAGTTGGGGCATTCTCAGGACATGTGTCCTTTTTCCCCACATCTGAAGCATAAGCCATTTTTGAGATGGCAATCTCTTTCCTCTTTCGAAAGTTTGACCACATCAATGTCCATGGCATTGGGGTCTCTCTCTTCTTGTCATTGGAATCAGGGTCAAGGGTAGGTTTTCCCTTTCCCTTTGTTATTGGTTCTTCTGGTGATGGCATGGGCTTTCTGCCACTGGTTCTTGAAGTGCATGGCTTTTTTGTACCATTCTTCAATTTTGGTGGGTACCTTGTCCATTCCATAGATTTGATGGACAAGTGCAGGTTTGAGCCCTGTAGCGAAGAATTCAACAAGGGCTGCATCTTCTTTGATGCCACTACAGGCAGTGGCAGTCCTAAATTCAGAGATATATTCTTCAATGGACCCCTTTTGCTTCAGGGTCCTAATCTTGCCAATGGCAGCACCAGCAGTGTCTGCTGGAATGAACACCACCTTGAAATCCTTTTCAAAATCTCTCATGGTCCCAAAGCTGGGATTTTGCTTCTCCAGGGCAGCCTGGTAGAAGGTCATTGCCCATGCTTGGGCTACCCCCTTCTTCATGTGGGAGAGGGCATATGTGACACATTTATCATTGTTGTCATAGACATCTTGATTGATTAAGAGGTATGCCTTGACTGAGTACAGCCAGGACATAGCAGTTTCATGGCTTCCATCATATTTGAATGGTGTGCCAATCTTTTGTCTGGTGGGTCTTGCTGGAACAGTGGGAGCTCCACCCTTTGATGATCCTAGGCCAAGGCCACCAGATCCAGATCCTGACATGAATGGGCTTCCAGGTTTAAGGCAGGGTTGAGAGGTGAGGGGATGGGGTGATCCTAAAGAGGATAGTATGTTTTGGAGAGTGTTCTGTAGGAAGCCAGTGTCATCCTCAGATGGTGAGGGGTTTGGGTCAGTCAGTGTATGCACTTCAGTGGCACTGTGTTCAGTGTCTGAGCTCAATGGCTCAGGTTCAGGTTCACAGGGTTCAAGTGGGCTTGCCCACAATCTGTTCCTTCAAGGGAAAATGTTGTCTTGCTAGATAGCAGATGATCAGGCATGATGGCTGGGATGTAGACTAGAGCTTTTGTTACACTAAGACCAAGGTCTTTAATGTAGGTCAAGCCCAAGTAGTCTTTCTACAACATGACAGTTGTAACCTTCTGTCTGAAGGATTTATCATAGTTCTGATAGAGAACTGGGAGGCTCAAGTTCATAGTTCTGAGAAGCTAACCAGTATATTGGGCAGCTCTAGTCTGAGGGTCAACTCCTGACTAGAGATGACTATATATAGTACAGGAAAACAGGCCTCAAGGCAACCTCATGTAACAAGAGAGAGAAAGGCCATTGGCCCAGAGCCTTACATGTGTTGAACATGTGTTAAGAGAAGATAATGCTATTGGCTGAGTCAAAGCATGAGTCAAAGGAACAAAAAGGAACACCATAGAACAAGACAAACACCAGGAAACAGTCAGAAAAGGAAAGAAGGTCCCACAGCCAAGTACAAATCATAACAAGTGGAATACTCACCTTCTCCATGACCTCTGTGCAATCCAGGAGATACAGGATTTTCTGAGCAACATAGTCACTGGTGTGACTGCCAGGAAGATGGTGAAAGGCAAGAAGAGCTGCCTTGAGCTGCAGGGATGCAATTCCCTCAGACTTGCCAATCCAATGGGCAGTGAGAGCCAAAAACAGCCTAAGCACTTCATCAGACCAAATGTCAGCTGTGCAGGATATCCTTCCTTCCACTTTCTAGATTGTTTAGTGACAATTATTTATGATACAGCATACATGATCTTGTGAACTACTCACTGCAGGGTCATTCTTCAGAACCAGAAAGTACTCTCTCCATGCCTCTATTATGAGTTCCCACATCTTTGTGTGCTGTGGAATGTCTGCAACTTGAAGGTCCTTGTGAAGCAGGAGTAGCAGTTGATGAAACTCCAGGCATTCAATGACATTGATGGACTGTGAAGTAAATCAATAAGATCTAATGCATGTTGGAGAGACCACATACCTGATTGTTAGATAAAAATCACACCAAGTAATGATGAAAAGTAGAAGGGGAGAATTCAGGTAAGCCATTGCCCAGAGAAGACTTTAAGCCCAGAAGCTTGGGCATCATATCACCAAGTAGTTGAGGAGGGGGAGGCAGCTTTCAAATCAATACTCCCAGGTTCTGAAGTGCTTGGTGTAGTGTCATATATGTGTACCCCATACTAAAGGCCATATTGATGCTATTGATATAGATATGCCACCCTTGCTTCTCAGCTTGTTCCAGAAACTCTAGGAGATGGAAGTTCTCGATATGAATATGGAGCCTGTAGTTACTTGTGTTAGAACTGTAGGTATATGTTTGATTTGTAGGGAAACTTGCTGGACCCTTCTCCTTCAAGGAACTACATTACTCTCAGAAGGACAATGCCTAGATACATATACAGTGGGTACTCCTGCAAGCATTGCATATTGATGGTTGTTTGGTACCTTTTGTGAAGAAGTGGTGAACATCAGGAGCTCACTCCTCTGAAGATCTAGAATCTAAAGGGTCAGTTGTCGATGAGTCCACAGTGTGTAACAGGTTGTCAGTTGCACCACAGTGCCTTCACAGCCAAGGAATCAGCCACCATGGAGCTTCTTCAGCAAAGTCAGTATACTCAGTGTCATTGTATTCATTGTCACTGTCATCACCCTCATCTGCAGTCCCTTCAAGAGCAGCATCAATATCAATGAACTCAAGCTCCTGATTTGCAGCAGGAGCTTGGGTTTGATGTGGAGCAGGCAGTGCAGCTTGCACAGGTATGATCCCCATGGGTGTTGGGGATACAATCAGTGCTTGGTTTCAAATAGGTGCTGGAGAGGGGTCTGGATCATCTTCCCCAGGTGTGAAGTGGCAAGGAGGACAATGCTTGCATGGACCAAGAACTTCAGGGTGCTGGACAGCATCTGGACCCTCTAGTAGTTCCCTATCTGTTGGGACATGGACATGGCAAGGCATAGATCAAGGAGAGCTAGACTGTTGGTATAAGTGGGGGGTACCTGGGCCACCTACCTTTATACCCTCCTTTTGCTGGCTGCTAAAATCAAATTGAGATAAAACATCAGACACATGTCCTTCCACACTATGGAATACATAATAAAGTGTAGCCTGCAGACATTGAAAAAAAGCAATATATGTAGACAAACCAAAAATATATGTCATGGGGGGGAGGGGCAGGGCACAAAGTGATTGAGATGCAAATTCAAGCCTCACTGCTCACTGCCTCTGTCCAACCTCCCACCCTCCAACAACAGTGCACTTGCAGATGTGTTCAACAACTTCATCTCTGGAATTGCCCAGTGTGATATCAGGTTCAGTGGTGGTTTGCTTTTTGCCCCTGAACAAATCCTTGTACCAATGCATATAGAGGGCATGGGTGGTTATCTCCCCTGCATTGCCCAGAGCAGAACAGAAGTGGTCCCAGGAGGAGGGGAGGCAAATAGGTTCTTCCAGGCCTGAATAATCAACAGGTAGATTATGGCACATAGCGATCTCTTGACAAAACTGGATGATGTCCAACTGGATCATCTCCAGGCCTTTGTTGAGCAACCTATCAAAATGATCCAAGTTCTTGTTCCTGGGGAGTTCCTACAATTTCATGAGTTCTTGGCAAATTGAATCAGCTGCAGAAATGTACACCATGCACACTCCAGCCTGACTGCTTGACTGTGATGTCAGGGTCCACCCTGATCATACTCACAGATGAGCTCCCTTCATCACCAGTGTTTGGAATGCACTTCAGCCAGACATAATAATCACACTGCTGATATGGCACCAGGTGTGACCAGCAGCAACAACAGGAACCATGAAATCTTCCTCCACATCTACATCACCAGAGTCAACATCACATAATGACATGAAACCTGTAAGGTCCAGAGGGTCCTGGTGATTCACAAATGTCTTCCATGCCAAAGACTTTTCAGAAGGTGACTGGTAACAGGGGGACTCATTGATGAGGACAATGATGACCATGAGTACTTCAGGACATGCACCAATCAACATGGCAACCTTTTCAAAAACTTTCTTGCAAGGCTGAGAGAAAGCACACTCTACAATTAGAGGAAAACATTGGATCTTGTTACCCTTCATCAACAAGATGACCAAGGCAAGGTCAGGGATAGCAGAAATGAGCTTCTCTTCCATGTTACTGTTCATGCTGACTTGGATGTGAATGATGTTATGAGGGTAAGAAACTTGTTGGAAGTGGGAAAGGACACTATTGAGTTCAGATATATGTAGGTGCTTCATGGATAGCACTTGCAAGCTGGATCATAAGGAAGTTATGTTTGATGAAAAATGTGAGCCTATCAGGGTTTGCAACACAATTAGCATTAGTATACTAATGGAAGAACTTGGGTGGGGCTTACTTTGGCTTCTGTGGGATATCTGGACACTCTTCATCAATCATATGGCACAACACCTCAAACTCCTTTTGACTGAAGTTGGGAACCTCCTGAAACAGAAAATATGAGCCTTAATTCATTGGGATCTGTCTATTTACTCACCATGAACTTGTCATTGATGACTGCTTGCAGCCCTTTGATAATATCCTTGCAGTGAGTTGTTGGACATAAGTGGGTATCATCCATAGCACCAACACAACACACTTCCAGGGTCTGAGACTTAATCCTGTCATGTAGGAGCAGGGTTGGTGAATATTTGACTGGTTTAGCATGGATGAGGTGATTAGAACCAGTATTGGCCAGGGACACTGTGTGCTTGTTGGTATGAGGTCTGGAGGTCCTGTTGGAAGAGAAGTAAGTGTAGGTATATGAACCCACTCCAGAATAAGTGGTCACCATCAATGACATGATGGTTTCTTGCAGAAGGGATTCACACATTGGGTGGCTTAGTACTTACTAATCAGCTCCATAACAGGACAGCTCAGTGATCTCATCATTGGTCCTAAGTTTCCTGCCAAGTTTCAACTCCAACCAACCTTCAAAACTGATGACTTATCAAGTGTCAAGATGAGCCTAGTTCTGATTTGTGTGGATGGTAGATATTGCATAAGAGAGCAACTTGGTGCAGGAACATTTGGTAAATTCAAGCTGTAATGGGCTGATAACCCACTTGTGCCATGTTCTGAATTGACCACTACCTTTGCAGCCAGCATATACAAGGCAGTGAACACCTTTACAAACAAACCATATGCCATCAAACTTGAACTCAGCATGACAGGGAAATCTTCTGTAGAACTTGAGTATAAGGACCTTCAGGATCTGAACAGCAGACATGGAATTCCCTGCACACACTGGTTTGGTAGAGAGGCAAACTATGATGCCTGAGTTCTGGGTCTTCTTGGCCCTTCACTGCACAATCTCATGAACAAACACAAGAAATTCCATTTGTGCAGTGCTGTACCTTGCAGATCAACTCATAAGTTTTCACTCATTGAAACTTACTATTTATTGAGATGAAACCTTTGCAGATATCTCACCTTCAGTTTATCCACTCTCATGGTTACATCCATGGTGATATCAAACTGCAAAATATTCTGTGGGGCCTGGGCAATGAAGCTCAAACCATATTCATTGTAGATTTTGGAATTGCTAGAAAGTATTGTGACATGGACACTGGAAGTCATGTCCCATTTTGCTGCACATGCAGCCTCACAGGCACCCCTGCATTCACATCCATTAATAGTCACCTGGGAGCAGAGCTGGGGCACTGTGACAACTTTGAATCCCTAACCTATTTGTTTATATACTGCTTATGTGGTCCCTTGACTTCAAACCCTTGCAGCATGTTGATACTGCAGTTGAAGCAATGACACCCATTGAGATGTTGTGTAGTGGGCTGCCTTGAGAGCTTGTGACCTTCCTCATGTATGTGTGAATGCTCTCCTTTTTGGAGGAACCTGATTATGGATACATGTGATCTTTATTTGAGATTCTCTGGGCTACTGAAAGGTTGGAGCAGGAAGTCTCAGAATCATCACCTAACCTTTCCAATCTCATTCTCAATACAGTGGATATCCCCCTTCCTCCAGACTGCTTGTTGAAATCTTCTATTCACAATGCTATGGTAGCACAGCCCCCACCAGACACTGCACACAATGTGGCAGAAACACCAAAACCACTTCACAAAAGGTCTCTGAGGGTAACATGCACCTCTGCAAGGGAACCAACAAAGCAAAGGTGCATCTCACTTTAATGGTCAAGCTCACACATTTCTTGTTCTCTGACATGTTCAAGTTTATGCTTGCAAGTGTTCACTTCCCCTCATCATGCTTCCTCCCTGGGTGTCCCAGACATCAGTATAGGTATAGTAGTTTTGTAGAATTCTTATATGTATGCTGTATTAGTTAATTAAAATGAAATACCAGTCTACAGCTCATGTATTGATTCTATGGGTGATTGCAAGCAACATTGTGACTACTGGCCAGGCTGGATAGTTCTGGTCAAATGGCTACCAGCTGGGCTGGCTGGGGAAGACCTGTCCAGTTCTGGGCAGACCCTAACCTGTCTGGAGAGTCTGGGGGTCTGGACAGGTCTCAGCAGATACTGTCCAGACCTGTCCAGAAGACCAGTACTTTACTGATGTACCTACAGGTTCCCTCTGCAAAGCAACAACCTCCTTTACATGGTACTGAGTAGGTGCTATGAAGCTGTACATTGTCTTGCCTGGCATTTGCACAAGGCTTTATGAGGTCAGACAGTATATGTCCCAACTACTCTACATATTAATGATCTAATTAAAAGTCTCATGTATCATAGCATTCATTCTGGTGCAGGTCCCCTCTCAGCACCAGCCAAAGTAACTGTATCCACATGCATCACTGCCACTGCTATCAAGGAACATGAAGATGGAATGACTACTGAGTATGAGTCCAATTAGATTAGGAGAACTATAGTTATTCTTTCCAGGTATGCATAGTAAACAATATGCACACACCAGCCTGCCAAAGCTGATACCATATGAAATGGAAATATGTATACTTTGGAAATATATATTGTGCTTGATAGCAACTCATCAAAACCTGAGGTCTATGGCTTGCTATGTATTGGCAGTAGTGCTCCACTATGGAGTCTGTGGGGTGTCTGTGTGTAAATACATAGTCTGGGTAGCCTACATAGCACACTAAATATGGTAGCAACACACTTTCAGGGCAAACTACCAATACTTTGAAGTACTACATATTCAACCCCTTTAGCTACAGTGACTACATATTGGGGAATTAACTACCAGGCTATTGGCACTATAAAGTCTACATAGGCCTATGTTGTTGGAGATTGAATCACCTCTGTGTGATGTACATTTTGGTGTGAGTATTTGGTTGATTACATGAGCACTTAGAGCACACATAGAGTACAGTTTTAGTACTGTTCCCTCAGTAGTTGAGTCACTACTGAGGGTGAGTCTACTTATCTAAATAATATAAGCTTGGGCACATCCACCCATGTGACTCAATAGCCATGTGTGCTCCCTTGCCTCTCCTGTTTACTAATCATTCCATGAGTCAAGATGGCTGGCTTCCTGGGGCTTGGGATGGCAATTGACAAGGCTGGGGAATTAACTTGAGACATTTCTGCAATGATGTTGGCCCTCTCAATATTCAATATTAGGTGACAAGTGCTCATCAGCCACAAAGGACCACTGGAGTGACAAGATTTGTTTATTACAGTCATGCCACACCTCAGTGGTCATTGATGACACAAGATAGCACTACAACTCCATTACAACTCTTTGTGCAATCCACTCCTGCTGACCTTCATTTGACATCATGACAGGGACCCTGACCTGACCAACACTGGCTTTCATAGACTCTGCCCACCACAACTGGTATTCCATGAAGGTCCCAGCCTTGACGATTCAAATTGTTGGTAAACAAAGTTGTCCTGTGTCAAGCATTGAGGGCTACTCTTCTTGCAAGAGTGTGAAGGGAATATTAGGGAAAGCTGTAGGTGATGCCTAGGCTCATTCCAAGGGGTGCTGAGTCAGAAGGAGATAGAAGAGGGGGACTAGAAGATGAGAGAGGATTTTTCTTGGTGTTCAGCAAGGTGTAGGGGCAGAAAACTCGAAAGTCTGCCTTAGACAGTCGCAGGATGACTTCTAAGGGACTGGAGATATTTCTTGGAGGTGAAAACTCGAAGGGCAGCAATTAAGGACTCTTGAACTGGTAGGTAGATGCTGTAGACTTTGTAGCAGACTTGTAGTAGATGAAGTGGCATTTCTGGGGCAGGAGGACTCAAGTATGACAAATAGATGACAAGACAGGTTCTGGGGGACTCTGGGGGCTCAACAATACTCTGAAAAATGACTCTTGGAACTCAGGAGGACTCTTAGACATGCAGATAGTGACTCCAAAAGATGGGTGGTTATTTTTCTATGTACAGCAGACTTTCTGTAGCATAAGGACAGTGGTTGCTAAGGTAAAAATTGGAATATTTCGGATCTGTCATATGTCAAAAGTAATAAGAGAAGAGATAAAGGCTGATGCATGGACAATCACATGCATGGCAGTGACACAGATGAAGATAAAACAAGTAAAGTCCATAAAACAAAGGTAAGTAAAAGTGGAAAGCATGCAGACAACATGCCTGGGTAGTGAGTGTACATTGTAGGGGGGGTGGTGATTTCTTCAACAAGTCTGGGATATGGTGGACAGCATTACTAAGTGGGCAACAGCCTTGGTGCTTGTAGAGTGGATATAGCTGCCAAGGGGTTATGTTGACACATGACAGGTCAGTGGGGGATCACTGACAGTCAGTGTTCAGAGGTCACATGGCGAGAGGGCAGTGCCTGCAACAGGGGGGTGGGTCTATTTGGGTAGCTGAGGAGTCAGCAGCAATTATGCTGGCAGGAACAGGGTATGTGATGAGCAGGGAAGTTGTGATGTGTGTGACATTAGGATGGGTGGCAATGTCATTAGCTGGGGAGACACTATGATCAGAAGGGAACATGTGAGCAAGCAACTGTCAACACTGAGAAAGGCTGCTATGGGTACTCTGCAGCCTTAGGGAGTATAGACTGCCCACACCTCCCAGGGTCTTTGAATGCTGACTGTCCTTGGTCAGGGATGACAGAATGGAGATGGGATGATGTCAGACATGTGGTGTGGCTGTGCACAGATCAATGGAAGGGGCATGGGGTTCTCAGTCACATGCTGTGGGAACAATGTTTCTGTGTCAACAAAGACTGCCAAAACATACCAAACAAAATGCCACTTCTCTCTTCCTCTAAGTCCTACCACTTTCATCACCCATACCCAATGTCACCTCAATTCACAACAAGATGTTGTCTGTCCCATACATCATGCCTGATGCCATGAGAGCCATGATCCTAGGAATGTGGGTGGCGAATGTGAAGAAACTAGGGGCTCACATGAGGCAGATTCCAGACATGTCGGCCAAGGATGAGGTCATGTGCACATGGGTGACTTGTTTTTATGAGGTGTCAGTGAGTTCTCTGTTGTAACATAGAAGGCAACCTAGTAGTAATGGATGGTGCCAGGATGAAATCAAACAGATGTGCAAGTTTGCAATGGATATGAACACTGACATGCCCAACTACAATGAGGACACACAAATCATGATTGGAGCAGTATTCACAAGGCTGATGGCTCTCCAAGAGCAGTTTCCACCACACACACCAAAGGGTAAGGGCAAGGAGGGACAGCCTTCAAAGACGACCCAGGGAGATGGGGTGGGGACTCGGTGTTCCCAGAGACAGGTGGAAAAGGCTGCAGGGAAGGGAAAGAACAAAGACAAGGTGCACACAATCCCTCCCACCTTCTGGTAGTCTCGTTAACACCTACCCAGAACATACCACTGCCCGAGGAGAGTACAAGCAGTGTTATCGAGATGAACATTGTTGTCACAGAGGGCGATGTGGGCAACTCTTCTTGTGAGAGTGCGAAGGGAAAAGGGGGAAAGCTGTAGGTTAGACCTAGGCTCATCCCAAGGGGTGCTGCGCTGGAAGGAGAGGGGGAAAGGAACCTAGAACGCAAAGAAGGATTTTTCTGGGTGACTGGGGAGTGCTGGTGACGAAGAACTTGAAAATTCCACTTTAGGTCGGTGAAAGGGATTTTTCCTGGGTGAGGGAAAGCATGCAGAGACTTGGGGCTCAAAGGGCAGTGATTGTGAACCCTCGAAGACGAGAGGGAAATTCTTGTAGGCGCAGGGAGACTGAATTTAAGAACTGGTGGCGATTTTTCTAGCATGGGAATACTCGAGGATGGCGAATAGGCGATGAGACAGAAGCTGGGGGACTCTGGGAACACTCTGAAGACTCAAAGATACTCAGAAGACGACTCTGGGGACTCTCAGATACACACAAAATGACACCAAAAGGTGGGTGGTTATTTTTCTATGTACAGCGGACTTTTTGTAGTGTAAGGACAGTGGTTTCTAAGGTAAAATCAGAATATTTTGGATCTGTCATATGTCAAAAGTAATAAGAGAAAAGATAAAGACTGATGCATGGACAATCACATGCACGGCAGTGACATAGACGAAGATAAAACAAGTAAAGTCCATAAAAACAAAGGTAAGTAAAAGTGGAAAGCATACAGACAATGTGCCTGGGTAGTGAGTGTACATTGTAGGGGGAGGTGGCGATTTCTTTAACGGGTCTGGGATGTGGTGGGTGGCATTACTAAGCAGGTGACAGCCTCGGTGCTTGTAGAGTGGATATAGCCGCCAAGGGGATATGTCGACAGAGGACGAACCTAATACAGTAACTGGTGAGTCAGCGGCAATGTTGCTTGCGTGAGTATGTGATGTGATGGAAGGTGTGACGTTAGCATACGCAGTGATGTTTCTAGCCAAGGGAGTGTCATAATGCATGAGCGAGCAACTACTGAGAGTGAGAAAGGCCACTAAGGGAGCTCTGTAGCCTCAGGGAGTATAGGCTCCCTACAGCGATGGGGAGCTGTGTTCCCTGTGCAAAAAGTTAGGGATATTGTGCATGCACGATGAAGGTCAGGCCTGCAAGAGGTGCCACCAAGGCAAGAAAAAGTGTGACAAAGCCTGGAAGGTTGGTCATAAGGTGAGTAACACAACCACATCTCTGGATGGGCTATAAGGAAGACAACACATAGCACAAGAATCCCGAGGAGCCCCCAGTGTTGACACCTGCAGCAAGCAAGAAGCCTAGGCCCTCGACTGATCAGGGCCCAGCCACCTCTTCTGCTAGTCATAAACCCCTGCCTCATGTTATGCTCAAGATGCCTCCCAACACACAAACCACCTCTACTGCCCCTGTTCCAGACATTCCTCTCGAAGTACCCAACTCTGCATCCTCTGTTCCTCAGCCTACCCCCCTCTTCCTGCCCTCAAGTGGTCCTGGGTTGCCAGCTGTGGTAACTGAAGACGCCCCACATGACAATGAGATGGAGTTCTCAGCAAGGCCTAGTGGCATTTTAGGTGAGGTGGAGAAGTCCCTGTTGGTGGTTAAAATGCAGGAAGTTGACATCAACCTAACGAGTCCTCAGAGGACTCCCAACATATCACCACTGCCATTCAAAGAGGCAGACAATCCCCCAAGACCATTGAGGAACAAACAACAAGCATGGAGACGAGGTCAAACAGTGCTCGAGGAATTGGATGCCAGGATTGCTGCCATAGAGCAATCGATTGAATGCAGTGAGGAATTGCTGAGCCACCTCTACTCTCAGATTTTGCATGTTACTGCTGAGGTGGGGACTATGGCTGAGTCAATTCACAGTACCAAGCAGCAGCTACATGCACTAAAGGAGTGGCAGGAAAGGTACATCATAGAGGGTCCATAAGATAGTACCATTGGTTGTGCCATAGTGTAGGGGAATCACAGCATGTGTTGGTCTCATAGGCAGTTTTCTGGCCCATCAGGAAAAACTGACAGTGCAATATTTGTTATAGACTGGAATAGTGCAGCACTATTTGATATATAGTGAACTATAGCACTATTTTAACTATAGATCATGATGTCATAATGAAAGTTGTAGGGCTGGGTCACAGGATCATGGGAATATGCTTACATCATTGATATGCCCAAAAATGGGTGAGAAAATGGCAAAATACAGAAATAAATTGATGTCTCAAAAAATTAATTTCAAAGATGTCATAATGAAAGTTGTAGTATCTGACAAGAGGACCATGGAGGTATGCTTATGTCATCTATCTGTGCAAAAATGGTAGAGATATAGACAAAATACAATTAGTGTTGTGTAGTGTCCATTTTTATTACCAAAAGTGTAGTGTGCACTTGTTTGATTTGTTTGGTTGTGTTTGATTAGATAAGTGTAGTGTAGTGTCCTGACAGCACAATATTTGTCATATACTGAAATAGTGTGCAATTATTGCATATGTGGTGAACTATAACAACATTATAACTATATGTTGCCAGTTGCTCTAAATGGTTTCCCATGTGCAATGAATAGTTACAGAACATAAGATTTCTTTTATTTCATTGCTTTTACTAGGAAATTGTAGTGTAATGTTCGCATTTTTTAATACCAATTAAGGTAGTGTTATGTAGTCTACACTTGTATTACCAAAAAAGTGTAGGGTATTAAGTGTAGTGTTGTGTAGATTAGTATATAGTGACTAGGAAATGTGTGGGAAATGATTGGTAAGCTAAGACTTGCACTTAGACTTGTTGAAGTGTTGCAGTGGCCACTGGTCATGTGACTGTGAGAAGTTGAAATTTTCACCCATGCTTGCACACACACTCAACTGCATTTCCTTTGCCCCACCTCCCACCTCTCTGCACACTGTCCCTCCACCAGATAAGGCTCTGTTCCAACAACAAGGTAAGATCCCTGATGTGTCATCCTTCACCCACTGACACTCCCCCACCTAGAGCCAGCAACAGCCCACCCAGAACAACAACATCTGCAATGACTGGTAGGTAGGCCCCCCCTCCCTGGCCCTCCCTCTCTCATCCCTCCTCCCATCTAGCTCCTCTAGCACCAACCACCACCACCCCAACCCTCCTTCAAGGTAATTCCCCCCTCCCCTTCTCCAGTCCAGATGCTGATGCCCATTCCCCCTCCCCCTTCCCTCATCCATCCCCCCCTCTTACCATCCATCTCATATTTTGATTTATTACCAAGTAGAATTATGTGTATGTATTGTAGATATTGTGCTATATGAATTTGTTGTCTCCTTCATAAAAAGTGTGAACTAAAAGAAGCAAAAAAAGCAAAAATGGCAAAGTATGGCAAGCTTGGGTTGACAACATTGTGGCTTTATTTTGCTATTTATCTTTTTTTTTGCTATATGTGTCTATATGTGTCTATATATCCCTATATTTAAGGGGGGATGGTTGGAGTGCCATAGTTGCCATAGTTGTCCCTATAGCATCTTTAGTGATCAATAGTGGAATATAGCAATGTATAGTGATAAAGAGTGAATAATGGCACTGTCAGCTTTTCCTGATGCCCTGAGAGTACAAAAGCTGAGCTGAAACATAAACATTGCTGCACATGTGGGTATAGTAAGAAGAAAAGTGTCTGTGGGTGATCTGAATGTTCATCAGTAAGGTGTCTGTAAACGAGAAGGAGAGAGAGGAAGTAACAAGCAGTATCTGAAAGAGTGGCATCTCCATTGTCTTTCTTTGTAATGTATTCTTGGCAGTATTCTTTAGGGAAAAACAGTGAGTAAGTCTACAAAACAAGTTTGAAAGAAATGAAGGGCTTGATTTGATGGTATATTTATTTATATATATATATATATTTGATGGCAGTCTTCTTGTTTTGAAGGTCATGTAGAAGTAGATTGTCTGTCAAGTTAATGAAAGAAGTGAAAGAAAAGAAAAAAAAGGAAAAGAAAAGAAACATGAGATGTGAGGTATAAGTTACTCATCTGACTCATCCCTAAGAACACCAGTGAGTTCTAGGTTGGGCAGGGAGTCATCTTCGAGTTGATTGATGGCAGAGTTTTCGAGGCCCACCAAGTGGGTGACCTCTATATGAGACTTATTGCAAGGATAGTATGGGAATAGATGGAAGGTGGCATAGCAGAATTTCGAGATAGCTCTGTCGAGCTCTGCAAGGAGGTAAGATCCACCTTTAGTATGATGCACCACTACCATTGGGCCTAGATAGCAGGGGATTGTCTTTCAATCTAGCTCCTTCTCAATATGAGAGTTTCTGATGAGGATGAGGGAGCCAGGTTGAAAGTTGAAGTCATGTATTGTGTGCTCAAAACAGGATACAAAGTCTTTAGCAGAAGTGAAGTGGGCTTTCAGGACTCATTCATGGATGAGTGCCAGGTCTCCTGGATGCTTCTGAAGTTGATGGGCACAATTGGCGATGAGGTCTGTGGTCGAATAAAAGTCTGCTTCATAAGGGGAGAGGAATGTTGCTTTGGTGAAATCAAAAGGAAGTCTAGGATGGACACCATGAGCCATATAATACAGAGAGAATCCCATAGCTTTGTGAATGGTAACTTGTTCTGCCCAGAACACTGATGGGGCAACCTCTGACCACCTTGATGCCTCTCCCTCACAACTCTTTACCATCGCTTCTCTAACATCAAAATGCCACCATTCTATGACACTGTTCACTTGCGAGTTACAAGGAGATATAGCAATATGTCAAATGCCATAAGTCTTTGACAGCCAGTCGAGAGCTAGAACCTAAGGTCCACCATTGTTGGTGACAATTTCCCCAATGGCTCCCCATCAGCACAGAATCTGTTCAAATAAGAACTTGCCTATTGACTTCCCAGTTTCCAATTGAAGCATAGCCCACTCGGGGTAGCTAGTGAGTGAGCAACAAGCTTGAGTAACATATTGATAACCATTCAACTTTGGCATTATGAAGGTGTTGACATAGGCTTTATAGAAGAGCAGTTCTGGGACAACAATGACAGGGGGAATATGAATATGATCGAGGCAGTGAATTTGGCACTCATGACACCTCTTGATGTACCAGCATATGTCCTGTTCTAGCATAGGCCACCAGAAACATATCAGTAAACACATGCAGGTGGAGAAGATACCCTTGTGCCCCAACTCATCATGGGCTTGACAAATAAGGCCAAGACATTTATGAGGGCAGACTATGAGTTGGTGATGACCTTGCAGCTCTTTCCTCCACAATTCTAGTCCACCTTTGATGAAGTACCTTGTTGCTAATTGCATGAGGCTTCCTAGCTCTTTCTCTCCTAATCCATCAGGTGGTTTCTTTGTCCCCAAAAACTCTTTCACAACCTCCAACCTCTCATCTCTCTGCCTCACTTTCTTGGTTCATGGAATTTCTGTTTCTGCATTATCTGGCAGCAATTCGATGGTGGCAAAGATGCTGACATCCTGGGGTGGGGGATTGGATAAGCAGTAGATGGATGGTGGTGATTTAACAGGAAGACATAGCAGCAGTGTCTTTGGCTCATGACAATTTACCATTTCCATTGTGAAAGCTCCACATTCATCTACCCAATCCTCATATTCTTCATCTACCTCAGGGTCTTCATCAGCTTTGGGCCTCCTAGACAGTCCATCAGGTGCAGTGTGCTTAGGGGCAGGTACATGGATGAGTTTGAAGTCAAAAAGGAGAATACTGGTGATCCAACAATTAATGGTGGCATCAGGCTGCAAGTCAGGGTTATTTATCATTCCCTTGATATACCTAGCATCCACCTCCATGACCAAATGCCACACACCAAATATATAAAGCTGTATGTCGTGTAGGGCTCGAAAAAGGCCAAAAAGTTCGAGCTTGGCCTGACTATAATGCTGCTCACAATCATTGAGGGTAATGGAGCCAAAACAAGCAGGGTATCTCCTCCCATCTTCGCCTTCTTGTATAAGGATATATCCAACAGCAATATTAGAAGTGTCGACTGCAAGGATGACAGGTAAGGTGGAATTATAATCGATGGATTGAAGGGCTGGGGAAGAAATGATGGCTGAGCAGAGATAGTCCATGGCCTTGCAGTGTTCATCTCTGAAGTTGAAGGGGACATCTTTCTTGGTCAGTTCAATGAGGGGATGTGCATGTCTGGCAAAGTCTTTGATGAAGATGCAGCAGTATGAACAAAGACCTAGGAATCCCCTGACTTCAGTGACATTAGCACAGTATGGCCAGTCTTTAATCTTTTGAACTTTGGCTTTGTCTGGGATCCTCTCCTCATATGATACCTTATGCCCAACAACCACAATAGATGGAGCAGTGATTACACATTTCTTGGCAGAGACTGTGGCACTGGCATGACAAAGATGATGAAGGACATGATTGGTGTTCTGGAGATGCTCCCAAATGAAGTGGTGAATCCCAGGGTTTTCAGGAATCATCTCATAAGTACCATCAGCATTTTTGTAGCAAGATTTAGGGCCTTTAATGGGACAGTCATCAATGAAAGGGATGGTAACCTTGGGGATTTCTTCTTTCAGGATCCAGCAGACATCTCCATGGAAGATTTGGATGGCATTTGTGTAACCCATAGGAAGTTTCGTGAGTCAAAGAGTCCTGATAGGAGTTTGGAAAGTGGTAAGGTCGCAGTAGTTGTTGTGGATAGTCCTGTGGTCGTACCCTACCATCAGATCCAGGATGCCATATATGGAGTGACATGTGAAAGCTTCTGCGATTGAATTGACAAAGGGGGGAACTGCAGAATCCTGGATAGAGACAGCATTTAGTGGCTGTAAATCATGTACTAGACGAAGAGATTTTCCATCTTTCTTGACAACACAGAACCATTTGGATCAGTAGGACGAGGTGGATGGTTCATAGACACCAGTGGTGGCCTTCTCTTTAATTATGTTTACGACCTCTCAAAAAATGGCAGGAGGGATGGGGATATTTCATTTGACCCAGGGCTTGTGGGACAGTGTTGGAATTTTTAAGGGAGGAAACATGTCTTCATGAAAAGTCCCTCATTCAGAGGTCTCCCAAGCAAACACTGCCCCATGGGTATGAATGAGCCATCGAACGAGGTTTAACTCTGCCAGCCAAAGAAACTTGGCAGGATCAAGGTCGAGCTCTTCTGCTTGTTGTGCTGTAAACCTAGAACCGGGAATGAAAGGGGGAGGATGGTATGGTAATACAGGGAGATCTGCAAGAGGGTCACCAATCTCCCAACACTCTACTCTGAACTTGACAGGCATTGCAGTCAGGATAGGTTTCACCTTCTCCACTACAGGTTTGTACTTCAAAACATGATAAACTGGGTCAAAACAAAGAGAGGATCTTAGGACCAAAAGTGTCAGTGGAGAAATCATAGTACTCATAGAAAATAAAAATGGATCTTTTGGGGAAATGAAACTTTAGTCAAAGGGATCAAGAATGGGTGTACTGTCTGTGATATAGTCATATAAATAAGCTGCAGCAGTGTTTTGTTTAGAGTCTGTGGAAGAAGGTAAAATAAAATCTGAAGTCAAAGAAGGAGAGTCTGCAACATAAAGGGAACACACAGATACTAGATTCTCTTGGTCTCCTCAAAACTCTGGCAAGTCATTGACCAACACTAAAAACCCTGTTCTCCCATATCCAAGTGGCAGTGGTATTCTTGGCAAGTGAAATACTCCACCTCGTCTTCTGGGTTTACAAATTGAGGGTACTGGTAGAGGCGATGACAGGGATGAGTGGGGATTAACAGTTGGCAGCCCAAGTTGGGGTCATGGATTTCTAAAGATTGCTTGCCATCAGGGAAGTCTCTGAGTATGCTACTGAGCAGACAGAAAAATGGGCAGCCCAGAAGGAGGTCAAATGGGGCTCTGTCAACAACTTGGATCTGGAGATGAGCCTTGATGGGCCCAATCTGCAGAGAGGCATTTTCAATTACACCTAGAGTGCTCTCTTTAGATTGGTTAGCAGCTTCCAAGGTCATGCACATGTCAGAATGAAGGGGGGCACCCAGAGCCTCCCATAGCTCACACCTGAGGGTGACTACCTGACAGCTGCTATCAAGGATACATTCCACATGAAGCTTATCCATCAGAACTCCATCTACTGCACAAAGAGGAGTGGTGGCTAGGCCAACACACTTCCCCTCTGTATCCTTGATGAGATACTGTTCATATGAGACCCAAGTTGATGATGAAGATGAATCTGATGCTGTCTCAAGGCTACCAATTGCAATCTTCTTCATCATAGCCATCTCTTTGACTTGTTTTCGGATTTCTGGGCTGACAGCAAGAAGATCTTGCATTGAAATTTTGATCTTAGCACCTAAAACTTGGGATATGAGACATTTAGTAGCAGCAGCTTTGTCAAAGCCACTCTGGTAATGAAACTGAGGGGTAGAGTTAGACCGGGGTTTGGAGTTGGATGCCTTGGCGGTGTTTGGTCTTGTCTGAGGGATGTTAGACAATGGCTGAGTGTTCAAAGCTGTTGTTGGTGTGGAGTTGTTGGCTAGGGGAGGGTTGACAGTGGTGGCATTATGAGGATGACAAGCAGTGATTTCTACTCCATCAAAACGAGTGGGCTTCTTCTTCTTGATGGCATTCTTGAGCTCCTTGACATGAGCATAGGCTCTGGCTAGGGCACACTTGTCTTCTCTTCTTCATCAGCATTATCCTCGATCTCCTTGTTGACAAGGTAAGATGAAGGGTGAACTTCTACCTGAAACTCCACAGTGTCATTAGAGCCAAAGAACATGGTATTAATGAGATGGGGAGGGGTATCATGCCCTCGAGATGAAGAAGCGGTTCCTGGGGACTGAATAGAGACAAGATTAGCTGATGCCATAATAGACTCTCAAAGAGCCAAGAAGTTGTCAATCTCTTCCTTGAAATTCTGCCTTGCAGCAGATCTAGGGATGTCAGAGCCATCTTTCATGAAGACCCTACTGCCAATGAGCACACATTTCCCTTGGTAAACATACTCCTGGCACAGTTTGCACTCAGGAGTCCTGTGACCATCAGTGCCACCACAGAAGAAGCAGCAGCAATCGAAGGAGTGGCAAAACTGTTGTTCTTGAGGCTGTATCTGACAAGGTGCTGGGGCAGAGTTGGTCGCTTGGACATACTCTTGCTTCAAGATGGTTGGCAGCGCTGTCAGTTGGGAGTAAGACTCTGGAAATAACACCGAGCTGTCAACCTGAGCAATGTTTCAATGTGTGCCACTCAAGAGGTAGGTCACATGCTTATAGACATCATCAAATGGCCATGGATCATTGACATCATGATCTAAATCCTTGAGTTGAAGGCAAGTGGCAAGGCAGTTATGGAATCTGGGGGGGAAACCTTCAAGGAACTTCTCATTGACATAGTTGTTAGGGAGTTTCTTCTTTTTGTTGATGAGGGCAATGATATGACAAAATTCATGGACATATTTGCTGAGATCATTGAGGGATGACATGGGCTTCTGCACTTGGTGATGGAGGAGGGTTTCGAGGTCAGCTTTAGTGTATTGATGACCTTTAACATTAGCACCAGGGTAGAAACTGGTTACTTCATTAATAAAGTCCTCCCAGTCATTGCCTGTGATGGAATCAAGGGACAACCAGAGTTCCAACTCATTTCTGTTGGCATAACATATGGCCCATTTGATTTTGACCTTGTTGACAGTGATTCCTGCATCAGTGCAGATCTGGTCGATGTCCTCAAAATAGGCACAAATATCTTCTGTCTTTCCTGAGAATTTGGGGGCTTTGTTAGAGCCCCATAGTGGCATTTCATGATGGTTGTTAGTGGCAGACATAGTAACTGGTATTGACAGTGAAGGTGCGGCAGGGTTATGAGATGAAGGCAGATTTATGGGTGGTATCAGTGGATGAGTTTGAGCTGGTGGTGGAATAAGATTCTGAGAGGCAGTAAAAGATGACAATGGGAGTAGAAGTTGTTCTGTGGCAAAAATCAAAGTGGTGGAAGAGGATGAAGATGATAAATCAGTAAGCAGCAATAATTCTTGGTGATCTGGCAGGGGTGCAAACAACTCATTGAGCTCAAAGGCACCTGGTATATCAACTGTCAATAGAGAGTCAGGTTCTGGACGATGGGGGAAGTCTTCTGGGAAAGACTCTGAATCTAGGGAGCTAAGCTTGGGAATATCATGGGGGTTAGTAGCAGGAACAAAAAGATCAGAAGAAGATATAGAGAGACAATGGAAGGGCTCTAAGAGCTCTTTGAGTTCTGTTCTGTGGTGGGTAGGTCAAAGAGATCTCCTTTCCAGATCTACAGACCCCTCACAGTGGGCTCCAAAATGATGAGGGCTACTCTTCTTGTGAGAGTGCGAAGGGAATATTAGGGAAAGCTGTAGGTGATGCCTAGGCTCATCCCAAGGGGTGCTGAGTCAGAAGGAGATAGAAGAGGGGGACTAGAAGACAAGAGAGGATTTTTCTTGGTGTTCAGAAAGGCATAGGGGCAGAAAACTCGAAAGTCTGCCTTAGACAGTCACAGGATGACTTCTGAGGGACTGGAGATATTTCTTGGAGGCAAAAACTCGAAGGGCAGCAATTAAGGACTCTTGAACTGGTAGGTAGATGCTGTAGACTTTGTAGCAGACTTGTAGTAGATGAAGCAGCATTTCTGGGGCAGGAGGACTTGAGTATGACAAATAGATGACAAGACAGGCTCTGGGGGACTCTGGGGGCTCAACAATACTCTGAAAAATGACTCTTGGGACTCAGGAGGACTCTTAGACACACAGATAGTGACTCCAAAAGATGGGTGGTTATTTTTTTATGTACAGTGGACTTTTTGTAGCATAAGGACAGTGGTTGCTAAGGTAAAAATCGGAATATTTCAGATCTGTCATATGTCAAAAGTAATAAGAGAAAAGATAAAGGCTGACACATGGACAATCACATGCATGGCAGCGACATGGATGAAGATAAAACAAGTAAAGTCCATAAAACAAAGGTAAGTAAAAGTGGAAAGTGTGCAGACAACATGCCTGGGTAGCAAGTGTACATTGTAGGGGGGGCAGCAATTTCTTCAATGAGTCTGGGATGTGGTGGATGGCATTACTAAGCAGGCAACAGCCTCAGTGCTTGTAGAGTGGATATAGCTGCCAAGGGGATATGTTGACACATGACAGGTCAGTGGGGGATCACTGACAGTCAGTGTTCAGAGGTCACATGGCAAGAGGGCAGTGCCTGCAACAGGAGGGCAGGTCTATTTGGGTAGGTGAGGAGTCAGCAGTGATTATGCTGGCAGGAACAGGGTATGTGACAAGTGGGGAAGTCATGATGTGTGTGATGTTAGGACAGGCAGCAATGTCATTAGCCAGGGAGATGCTATGATCAGAAGGGAATGTGCAAGCGAGCAACTGTTGACACTGAGAAAGGCCACTATGGGCACTCTGCATCCTTAGGGAGTATAGACTCCCCACAGCATGCATTGGTATTCTACATTTAGCACTGCAAGTGCCTCAAAGGTTATTTGCCTTGCTATTTTGGTGTGCAGACCTAAATTAGATGGAGGTGAATTGGAGCAAAGTAGTTCAAGGGATGTGACAGCTGACCAATGTCACCTGTGATTTTGAGGAAAAAGCCCACCATCTGTGGAAGCTTGCACTGGTCAATGACAGCTGTAAACTCTTGTATTCAGTAGTTACCTACTTACTGATGACCTGTAGCTGCCTACAGGTACACTAATATATTTAGTAGTTGAGTCACTACTGAGGCTACCTACTGCCCTTTTCTACATATGTAGTTAGGTTTTTTTTCCTGATGTAGGATTGGTGTAACTACAACATCAATAGTCCAGATACCTCAGAGAGAAGTTGCAAAAGCATAAAGTGGTGCAGTGTAAACTTTGTTAAGAGAGAGAGGGAGGAGATACCTAGAGGTTGCCTGTTGGAAGGGGTGTCTCAGTTCGACCAAGGAGGCTAGAGTTGCCTGGTAGAGAGTCAAAGAGTGCAGTGAAAGACTGAAAAATGTGCCCTAAAAGTCCAAATGAAGGTTGAGATGTCATCTAAGGAGCATCTGATAGTGGAGAAATATTCTCCCGAGTCTCTGCATCTTTATTTCTGTCTTCTCGTCTGTGGTAAAAGTGTCTGTTATTGTTGTGCTAAGTACAGTGTACTGTAAGTGCATGCGCGGGCTTACACAAGCCGGGGTCAGCGCCGTTCTGCGGCGGCTTCGTCTCTTGATCTACTACATCACCTACGTTACTTGTTATCTTCCTAGCGTTATTTTGTCTTATTTTCTTCTTTATTTCCACTATATGTCTTCGGGCTGGTATGGAAAGCCAGACACGCACGCCACATAATTCCAGCGCCGAGTGAATTTTGCCAAAGTCGATACTACTTTTGGAAAATGACTGTCAGCGAGACCCCAATCACCCATCTGCCCATGTTCGAATGTCCAATACCATAAGTTCAAATGACCGAAGTCGATATGTCGTAGCACAAAAGTCGATATGTTGTAGTTCGGAAGTCAATACGTCGTAGCACAAAAGTCAATATGTCACAGCATGGAAGTCAATTTGTCATAGCAGGGAAAGTTGATATGTCATATTTTAGCACGTACATATGTCAATATGGCTTAGTTCAAACGACGAAAGCATCCGAAGTACCAGTGAGCACGGGTCAAACAAAAAACTCGATATTGAGATGCACAGTATACACAAGCCTTAGTATGTTGTATTACCTCGGTACAGTATCATGTAGACCTACAAGTACCAGCAAAAATTTGGCTTTGTTAATGGACATACCCTGGCCAGAGAGAAATGCGACAAGTTCTTTGCTGCTATGTGCAGATCCGTGTACCTCAATGATACAATCAACAGCCTCACTTCCATATCCATGGGACACAAGCTATCGATGTAGGGAGGGTATCCTCCCTACTAGGATATTTCACATATTTCATTGTTTTTACTTACATCTGGGAGTCTCGAAGCATCCAGGAATCTCAAAGCAGCTGAAGGGGTCTCAAAGGGGTTTTCTACTGACTCTAAGATAGTGGGGAACAGTTCCCTACAACTCGACAAGGAGCAAAAACGCGAGGGAAAGTGCCTGGGAGCTAAGCTGTGGCAGGGGAGGAGGACAGCAGCGCGTTGGTGAACAACCGCTCGACGGAATGCTATGAAACTTCGGAGAGTGATAGAGGCGCGCAAGGAGAGCTGGACGAACGAAAAAACACGAAAAACGGTGCACCCAGTCCCGAGTTATTGCAATTTTCGTCCTACAGAGCCTGTCTCCACAAAAATAAGAATATCTCCAGAATTATTGATGCGGACGCGACGAGGGATATATCGTTCGCAAGGTATCGTCTAGTAGAGTCTCCTCTCTAAAAAGCGAGAGATTCGGCGCGGAATTGGGTGAGATATGCGCACAACACGAGAGGGGGGAGGAGGACAATAGGGCACCTACGAACAACGCTTCAGCGCAACAGCCTGAAACATTGGAATTTGATAGAAAAAGGTGGGGATAGATGGGAGAACGACGAAATACGAAAACCCGCGCACCCGATCCCAAGTTATTCCAAATTTCGTCCTACAGCACCTTTTCCCACAAAACAGGGGATATCTCCGCAAATACTGAAGCAAACGCGACGAAAAATATACCGATCGAAAGGTCTCGTCGAGTAGAATGAGGGCCCTGAAAAGAGAGAGGTCCGGCGCCACGATTCTTGAGAAAATGCGCATACAATCTCGGAGGTAGGGGGAGGAGTAGGTTTACCAAGCAAAACAACCCACTCGCGGTGGGCTCCAGATGTAAAGTTTGTTGAAGGAATGTGAGAGGAGATACCTAAGGGTCTCCTGTTGGAAGAGGGGGTCTCAGTTCGGTCCAGGAGGCTTGAGTTGCCTGGTAGAGTCAAGGAGAGAGGTAAAAGACTGAAAACGCGCCCTAAAATCCAAAAGAGAGTTGAGATATCGTCTAATGAGCGTCTAGGGGTGGAGAAATACTCTCCCGAGCCTCTGCGTCTTATTTCTGTCTTTTCTTGTCTGCTGGTAACTTGTCTCTATTTTTCTAAGTTGTGCTCTAAGTGTGCGCATGGGCTTACATAAACCATGACGCGAGTACACTACTCGAAACACTAAATAAAAAGTAAAGTAAAAGTATAAAAACAATTCAGTAAGTAAGAACAACAAAATAAGAGAAATATCCTAGTAGGGAGGATATTCTCCCTACAGCGCATCAATATCAAGTTGTGTTTGACCTGTGCTTTCGTCGTTTGAACTAAGACATATTGACATACATGCTAAGGCATACTGACTTTCTTGCTATGACATACTGACTTTCATGGAATGACATATAGACTTCCATGCTACAACAGATTGACTTCCGTGCTGTGACATATTGACTTTTATGCTACGATGTATTGACTTCTGTACTATAACATACAAACTTTTGTGCTACGACATATCGACTTGGTCATTTGAACTTCTAATATTGGACGTTCGGACATGGGCAGATGGGTGATTGGGGTCTCGCCGATGGTCATTTTCCAAAAGTAGTATCGACTTTGGCAAAATTCACTCAGCGCCGGAATTATGTGGCGTGCGTGTCTGACTTTCCATAGGCTGGCGAGGTATTTACTTTTGTTAATACCTGAGTTACCTTTTGTAACGTAGTCAGCTAATTTTATCCCATCCCATACTATGTAAAAAGATAAAATAAAAGTATAGAACACATCTGTAAAGTAAAAACAATGAAATAAAATAAAACACCTGGTAGGGAGGCTTCCCTCCCTACAGTGGATAGACGAAGGACCTGCTAAAAAAAGTATAACGGTTATCCGTACATTTTTGACTATCCGTGACCAAATAAGTACGAAAAGTACAAAATAGACATTGGCCGATTTACTGATGGCCCCCGCCTCAAGTTGACTTGCGGCAGCATCCTTGCGAACAAACCTCATTCAGACAAATCATCTTCCATGTACCACTTTCAAGCTAAGTTCGGCTCGGGATTCTCATCAAAACGCCCCACAGTTGTGTGTGCTGCCGATCCGTAAAACGTCCTTAGCATGCACATTCACGGCCGCGGGCCCCAATGAAAACTAAAACACAATGCAAAGTAATTCGGCCACGCGGGATCATCTACTTCCAGAATGAAGTGTTGACATAGTTGAACAAGTACTTCCACGCTTCCATATCGAAGGGGGTAATCGACCTGCGATCGCAATTCAGTATTTCGGGCAAAGTAGAAGCCAACAAGGATAAAATCCGTGGAGGTACGGCAGCATTGGGAGACCGACCCCTGGTATATGAGCCAAATGATATATCCAATTGCAACAATTTCTTGTGCCTTCTTCCACTTCTGATACGAGTACTCATAAAGAGTGGAATCAGAATGCTGGGAATAAGCAGTCCACTCCCTTTCTCGTTCGGACGGGTCATTTAACATCCGCGCCTGCTCATTTATCAGGCCCTCATTCGCCTCAGAGCCCGTGTAACCCATCCCCATCACTTCCATGTCATGGCTATACCTCTGTCTGGCTGGTGCTGCTATTTATCTCACTAAGCGCACCATATCAAATTCAAAGAAGAGACCTGCTCCCTTCCCTCCAGGTCCGAGACCGCTCCCCTTCATCGGTAATTTCCTGGACATGCCCTCTGAAAAACAGTGGCTCGCGTTCTCTAATTGGGCTAACAAGTTTGGTGAGTATATTCTTCATAGATTTGGTACCCAAAATCCCATGAGCCTCTTTGCAGGTGACGTGATGCACTTGGAGATATTTGGCCGACATATCGTGATTCTCAATTCGGCAAATGCCGCTGTCGAAATGCTCGAAAAGAAGAGTTCGATCTATTCGGACCGCCCCGTTGTTCCGATGGGTGGCGAGCTGGTAGGATGGAAGGAAGCCCTTATCCTCCTGCCGTATGGAGACAGGTTCCGTGTACACCGCAAGAACTTCCACCGTGTCCTCGGAAGCCGCACAGTTGCTTCCGTATACCACCCTGTCGAGGAAGAGGAGACCCTGAAGTTCTTGCACCATGTCCTTGTCAAGCCTGCTGACTTGAATGTCCACCTACGCAGGTACGACAAATGTGACATATGACATGTCTTACTTCTGCATTGCATTAACATTTCGCTACAGGACTGCGGGGGCTATTATTTTACGTATTTCACATGGATATCATATCCAGGAAGACGGCGATCCTTTCGTGGACCTCGCGGGGAAGGTCTTAGATGACTTTTCTCGATGTACTACCGTAGGTGCTTTCATGGTCGACACCATTCCTGCTCGTAAGTTAGCAATCGAGAAGTCAGAGTGGTCATCTGATTTTCTTTTCCAGTGGCCTACATCCCAGAGTGGTTCCCCGGCGCTGGCTTCAAACGCAAAGCAAGAGAGTGGAACGCAGAACTCCAGGATATGATGAACCAATCATTCGAGTTCGTGAAGAAACAAATGGTAAACCAATTGACAGAAAGGTAGCATGACATTGCTCACGATGCTAACAGGCTGCCGGCGTTGCTTGTAAATCAGTTGCCTCAGACCTGTTAGAACGCAAAACATCAGCTGAGGAAGAGCACGATATTAAGTGGACCGCTGGGACTATGTTTGCTGGTGTGTTACCAGCTACCCCTGCTCAACTTCAATGCTTATGGCGCGGTTTTTACAGGCGGTGCAGATACAGTAAGCAGTATATTTCATGTGTAGGTTCAATATCCAGACATTCTGCAGACTGTTGCTTCGAATTACGCATTTTTCTTGGCTATGACGCTCTATCCAGAGGTTCAAAAGAAGGCTCAGGCAGAGATAGATGCTGTCACTCGTACTGAGCGTCTCCCCACACTTGCGGATCGCGAATCTCTACCTTATATCGAGGCTCTTGTCAAAGAAGTCTTCCGTTGGCACGCAGTCGCTACCGTCGGTGTGTCTCACCAGTGACTTCACTGTTAATGCTGCTGATATATCTGCAGTGATGCCACACCGCGTGATTGTCGATGACATTCATAATGGCTACTATATTCCCAAGGGAACTCTTGTATTAGCCAATGTCTGGTAAGTCTTCTATTGCAAATGACCGTCGACCACGCGGCGATGATGCAACATGGTACTTCCCTATAGGGCTATGCTGAACGATCCTTCGACCTATCCCGATCCCATGGAATTTAACCCCGATCGTTTTCTTCCTGGAGAAGGTAACCCAATGCCAGCCGATCCCCGCAGCTTCTGCTTCGGATTTGGGCGACGGTGAGATCGGACAAATGAGGTTGATTTGTCATTGACGTGCTGGCTGCCCCCTCTTGTAGCATCTGTCCTGGTCAGTGTTGTCTCTGCTCGATCTCTGCGGTTGAATAATGGGCAACGGATCTGACTAAATATATACGAACAGGGATGCACCTTGCTGATAGCTCGGTGTGGATCTGTGTGGCTATGTCACTCGCTGTCTTCGAGATCTCGAAGGCAGTTGAGAACGGAATTGAGATCACTCCGGAAATCGATCAATCTTCCGGTACTATCAGGTATGCGCCCTTCATTTCTTCAGGAGTCTCTGAGTCCGAGAGGCTTTTCCCTCCAGCCACCCCAAGCCGTTCAAGTGTTCTATCAGAGCTCGGTCTGCGAAGGCTGTTGAGCTTATCCAGCGGACTCACTACTGATCTTCAAGATGGCGTGTGCATCTCGAACGTAATCGTACTGTCCGTTATGGGTGAAATCCAACGTATTTCTCTGCTAGATTGTAATTGTAATACCTGCCGCTTGTGTAGGACACTTAGAACCGAATGTATGTTCTCGTGCGGCAATTTTTACGCTGCCTGTTTCTTTATACCCGCGTGTTACTGCTATCCAAGTCAATCCAGTTCTATAAACCAATGCAAGCCGACTCCAGTGCCTAGCCCTGCAGTCTTCGCACTCATCTGTGCTAATATTGCATCTTGTTTACCCTTCGCAACGTGTTACTTCTGTTGCACTCCACTTCTCGCGTCTTATTGTCACAACAGAGACGTGGCTGAGAGCTCTAAGGCCCAAACTTGTCAATTACAAAATCTAAGATTACGACTCTCCTGAACTGCTGTGAAGATATTCAAGACTTCACAAAAGTTCTGCTCCCGGTGTCCAACGACAGTGTGAGCGTGGACCAGCATTGGTAACTGCATCACACATATTCCTACCTCAGTATGTTTCCACAAGACGAGCAACAGCTGCATCTTCACTCTCTGTTTCTTGTTGCACTGATCAGTCCCCCGAGTGTCTAGACGAAGTTACCCTCATCAGTAAATTCATGATGCTAAACCTGAGGTGGACCTGCCTTATTCACAGCGACATACTTCCTCGCTACCTCCTCCCCAATCACTTCGCATATCTTTTGATCTTCCTGAAGATACTGCCTTGCGCTTTCCACATCCAACGGGAGCCTTCGTGTAATCCCTTTCTCCGCCCTCTCTGCCTCGCTCAACTCAGCTGCTGACTGTTCTCCACAACCCTCTACTGTTAACTCCATCTGGTCCCTGATACCGACGATACCCGCACTGATTAACCCTGCTAGAATGAGATATGGGTTTGCAGTACCATCAACTGTCTTCACTTCGAAATTCCTCGTCTGCGGTGAGTTCGAGTTCGTAAGTCGCACGGGTACCTCCCTGTGCTCGACTCCCCAACACGCCCATGTTCCGCCAGACCAAATTCCGTCTTTCATGCGTGCGTATGACTGGGGAAGAGGGAGGGTGAATGCAATGACGGAGTTCAGATGTGTCATTAGGCCTGCGAGGAAGCGGGATTCGTGAGTGGTGAGAATAGACGGATGGCGTTCAGACGGTGGCGAGTCTCCGGTAGTCGGGTGAACGGAGATGTGAGTGTGCGCTCCCACTTCCACCTGTTTAGGGGGGGAAAGATATCAAGACACGCTGCTAAACGTAACAGACGGCGACGTACAACTATCTGTGTACAATCGTGGCGCGAACGTGGCACGCATACCGTGCTTGCTGGCGATATTGTAGATCGTCTCGCGCGTATGGGCCAATGCGTCTGCAGCCTCGAGCGGAGGAAGTGGACCAGTAACGACTTCGTACTATACGAAATTGTCTCTCGTCGCATACAAGGAAGCGTGTGAGAAGACTAACCTGTCCTGGCGCGCCCTCTGAGTGGAACATCTGAAGTTCGATGCCAGAGGTGGCGAGGGCATCTGCAATCTCTTCAAGCACTGTAAGCGCCGTCGTTCCTGATCCGAAGGCAGCAGTCCTTGACCACCCGTGATTGTTCGCGGCCTGAATACTTGGTCTCGTAGATGTGAGTAGGATAAACTCGGTCTCAAAACCAACAAGGAATTCTGTCCTGGAGTTCTTCTTCTGCGTATCTACACAGAAGATGCCATCGGTACGCTCATTCTTCGAGTATATCAGGAGGGTACACACTTGATGATCCTTCTCAGATTCGTCCTCGGGCATAACGGTACGTCCAACCTGCCACCAAGCGGATACTTCTCCTGGAAGTATCCAAACACGGCTGCATGCCCGGACGCGTATCCGCACATCCGCATACTCGTGAGGTCCATGACAAGAAGATATTCTCCGGATACACTAAACCCTTCAGTCACCGTCAGGAAGACGATCCCGAGCACAGCCTTCGTGACCGCAACGCCTGGGCGAGATGCGCGGAGGAGCTTGTGAAAGTGTGAGATCGTCAGAACGCGGCAGTGTACGAAGTTGGAGAAGTCGACCCATTGGATGCGGATATACTTGACACCACTGTCTTCAAGTGACAGAGGTGCTCCGTGGCATACTATGCCGTTGCCGGGGTCCGTACGTGGAAAGATGGCACCTGCGGGGACAGTACCCGCGGAGACGGTAGTAGGGGCATACCTGATACCGAAGTCAGTAGATGGGGAGGACAGCTTGGTTGCATGTACTGTTGTTTTCATGGCTGGGTTCATACTGGAACCTGGTGGTAGTTAGGGTGTAGCGTTAGCAATCGGTGCGGGGGTGCTTTATAGGCTGGTAGGGAGGAAATATATACGATAATCGCCGGTACCGTGTCAGAATCCGATAGAGCGATGATTTCATTTATCTGATGGCCTCGCCTCCCCCGTGCAATACTAGCTAACCGGGTGATGGCCGCAATAACTACGGTCGGACTGCCGACTCGACTCAAATACTACCCACTTTTGCCAAGGTCACGTGATTCATACTCGTCAACACTAAAACACCATCGCACACTCAAAATCTTCGCAAGATGGCCGTCCCAACGTACGTGATGTGCTTAATTACGCTATGCTGAAGGTGGGGTGGTTCTGATATGCAGACATACCAACAGAATGCAAAAAACCTCGTGGGCTGATGATGTCGACGAACTCGGTGTGTATTATCTCTTGCGTTCTTGTATGTCAGCTCATCCTTGATCTCGGCCGACTTCATGGCATTTTTTTATGTTGTGATGAATCGCACGCGCGAATTCGATGAATAACGGATACCATCGTCGACAGATCAACCCAGCAAACTCGAAGATTACGTGGACGAGAATGGGATCCGTGTCACCGTTGAATGTGCTATTAACGACGAAGGGAAGAAAGTCAAGGTTAGTCTCAATTTTTTTCTTCCTATGACCTCTGCTAATCCAATTCTACCGACTGCGAAATGCACAGATAACTAGAAAAATCAAACGTACGCTCCAAAAGTCTGTCGTCGAGCATGCCGTCGCAGAACGCAAAAAATGGGCCAAATTCGGCAAGGAAAGAGGGCAACAAAGAAGGTCCGGATCACGCTACGACGACAGTCGGCGAGAACGTTACACTCAAGTTAAGTGCTGGTAACAAAGTACGCAGACTTCTTCCTCTCATTACTTTCGATGTCGTTAACCGTTCATGACGTAGTCCTCAGAACCGGAACCGTCCCCAGAACAGACGATCAAGGCTGAACTTGCGAAAGCAGGAGGCGGAAAAGTCACATGTAGACTTTGTAAAGGAGACCACTTTACTGCAAAGTGTCCGTACAAGGACCACCTGGCAGGGCTGGAAACAGCAGGTGCGTTGATAATCTGCCATGTTTTTTTTTTGGAATTGGTCAGGGGTTGACAAAGCACTGAAAGACACTCCTGACGAGGGCACAATTTCAAGTAGTGCAGCAGAACCCGCGCCAGCAGCTACGACAGGTAAATACGTCCCTCCCTCGATGCGCACGCGTGGGCCAGGCGAGGCGATGCCGCGGGGTCCGGGTGCTGGTGGACCGGGTGCCTCGCGTGATGAGTTCCCCACGCTACGCGTGACCAACATCTCCGAGGAAACCCAAGAAAACGATCTGCGCGAGCTCTTTGGAGGATTCGGTCGTATCGTCCGTGTGTATGTCGGGAGGGATAGAGAGACGGGTATTGGTAAAGGTTTTGCGTTCGTGAGCTTTGATGATCGGATGAGTGCGCAGAAGGCGATGGACAAGTTGAATGGAAAGGGGTATGATAATTTGATTTTGAGCGTTCAGTGGTCGCGTGAGTGTGGTTTCTTTTTCTCTGCTGCATTCCGCGGTGATCTCCGTTGATGTGTGGACGAGTGCTGATGGTGATTTTCTCATTATAGAACCGAGACCTGATGGTCGATGACCGTGGGCCTGGAGACCCACTACAGCATCTGTACTCATGTGTATCGAACCTGTGAATACCAGATCCGATATGTCAAGTCATCCTCTAGACTTTTGTAGGTGCGTCGGAGCCCGATCCATACAGCCTGTCGGCGATGCCCCTGAAACAGCATGCGGGACATGTGACTGTCTTATCGTAATGCACTTCTCGTGCGAATGGAGTCCCATTCGAACATCTTCATCGTCAGAGTACAGCATTTACATAAAATATACAACATTAACCCTTCATAGAGCGGTATCACTTCCTTCCGGCCTTCTTCGCCGCAGTCCTCGCTCTGGTGATCTGTTTCTTCCACCCGAAACACTGGTTGCAGCCTGCCACATGAGTCATTGGTAGGTAAGGATGAGAGACTAGCTAAACCGACCTGTGGATCCATGCTTCTTGCACTGATACAAGCCGTCCTTGTTGACCGTCACCGTCGGAGATGCGAGTGGCTCACGGTCGATGGGGTCAAACTAGAGAGATGTGATTATGTCAGTGTATGATATCTCACTGATGAAAGGAGATGAACCCCGTAATATCCATCGTTCTCCTCACGACCGTCGTAGTTGCAGTCCTGGCACTAACACGCCGCAGTAGTTATGTATTGGAAGCTGATAAGCGGTCGTCGCATATTGAAGGTGGATAGACGTACCACTTCCTTGATGTGTGAGGAGCAGAAGACTGCGTCATTGATTTCTACGGTTCCAGCAGCTGACATCGTCTGCAAGTGCAAGGGGAGGAAGACAAGACAAGCGCCAGTAGGACTTCGGCTGGTTCAGGGCGCAAGCATCCTCGGACGTCGGACAGGGGTGGGAAACGACGATCACATGACCATGTCCCCGCAATTCGACTACCAAAATAAGACGCGAAACGAACTCGAACAACAACTCAAGAAGAAAGATGGCAGACAGGCTTCCACCCGAGCTGTGGTCTTACATCTTCGACCTCGCTGCAGACGAGGATGTCATATTCTACCCAGGTCTACCAACCAGCATGGCTCAGTCCACCTGGTCTCGCGCCATTTATGACAAGTGGAGTGTCAGAACACCACAGGACACTATTAATATCATACAGCGGAGAAGTTACGCGACGAAAAAAGTGAGAAAGAATTATTCTTGCTGCGCTACTTGGATGAATTGACGCATGTCAGGCCATCATCCGAACCTGCAAACGATGGAGGCAACTCGGAACTGAGTTCCTTGTTCGATGTCTCTTCTTTGACGATCCCACTAAACTGCGTGACCTCCGCCACATCCTAGACAGGGACACGTCCCTGGGATGGTGGGTCCGTCGCCTGCACATCACCCATTTCCTCAACGGACGCGGTCCAACCATGGACGACTTTGAAGAGCCCCTCCTGGCCATCCTCGCACAGACGCCGAATCTGGAAATATTTGTGGTAGACTGGCCAATGTCCACCGCATTCGGAGCCATCGCTGACACGCTCAGAACATACTGCCACAGCCTCCGCACGGCTTACTGGCACGTCCCATCCGAACTCATCTCCAAGGTCATATGGGCACTCGAATCTCTTCCTAATCTCATCTCTGTCCACCTCACATTCGACGCGGCACTCAAAGAACCCGACACCATCACCCTTGGATCCGCAGAGTCCGTCAAACTGACTCTTCCTCATCTTCAACAACTCTTTCTAAAGGGGTTCTGCCAGGAGTTCATGGAACAAGCTGCGGGGTGGACGTTACCTATGCTCAAGAGTTTCTCCTTCGATTTCGGAGCTAATACGCACGACATACCCGACGTCGTTGGTTTCCTCGCACAACACGGTGCAACGCTTCTCTTCCTTGATCTCAACTGCATACCCGCACTGGACATACGTACCATCCTAGATCTCTGTCCAATCCTTACCACCTTCTGCTTCAACCTTGACTGGAAAATCCCTCCTGCATCATTCACTCACAGCGACGCCAACGATCCTAATGCCAATTTGGAAGCTGATCTCGCTCCGATATCCCTAACCAACCGCCCACACGAGCATATCCAGCACATAGGCCTCCATGGGTGCATGTATGCCTTCGGAGTCGGTTATGCCTCCGCATACATCACTGCTGACCCCCTCCGCACGCTCCTCGTCCAACGCTGCAACGACATCAACTTTCGCGCTCTCTCCCGCGCGTCGTTTCCTCACCTTGAGCGTGTGCGGATTTTGAGCCCGCTATTGTTGCAGGCTTTGAATGATGCGAATGGGCCGAGAGCGGGTGAGTGTTTCCAGAGGTGGGAGAGATGGTGGGATGCGTGTGAATCGATGCATGTGAGATTGGAAGATTGTTCGGCGGGGCTGCTAGGGGACCTACCGCAGGAGCCCGTCTATGAACCAGATGGGAATGATGCGGAAGAGGAGGACGAGGAAGAATATTATACGGACGACGAGGAAGCACGGAAGTCGGCACGGGTGAGTAATGTCGGTGAGTTGAGGGAGCTTTTGGAGGAATGTAGAAGGATGTGGGCGCAGACTGACCAGCAACCACCACCATTTCTCTTGCCAGCTTGATTTTTCTTCTTGACTCTTATCGTTGCCAGATACCCCCCGTCTGTATGATGTATCCATTGTGTCTTTTATGTATACGCAGCCCTATGTAGGAAGGATTTGGACAGTTTATGCATGTCTACCCGTGATTTTAATGGTCCCTGGCCTTGCCTTCTGGCTTCCTCGTCTTAAACACACCCCGCCTCACAATTTCGCCCACGATCTCCCTTGCTCGTTCCTTGTACAGTTCTCCATCTCCTTCAACGCACAATCGTTCCCGACCTATCAACTCCATCAGACAGACGGTATGCAAAAATAGGGAACTATGAGACACACTCACCGACGATCCCCCAATTTCTTGTACTCGGAATCCTCAAGACCTCGCATTCAACTTTCCATCCCATCCACCGACTCAGTCTCGCCAACCATATTCTATATACCGAATATTGACTCTTACGAGTGCCCTCTGCACCAAGATTGAGGGTCTCTATGAACGCAGATTCGTCATCCGTATTTTCTTCTTCGTGGCTGATAGTAGATGAATCGCGAGGAGATGATTTGGGATAGAACGAAAGCAGCGAAGACGTGGATGTCGAGGACCGTGTAAACCGCTCGTCGAATCCCCATGCACAGCATGGGATAGAGAGATATCCTGCCGCATCGCAGAGCGTTGCCAATACAGGCACCCACGGCGTCAGCTCGTCGGCATGGTTCCCAATGAGGAAGACGCCTGGTTTGAAGAAGTCTGTTCCGACGTCGTTCCTGGTATCATCGGAGGACTCTGGGTAGGCGGTTGATCCTTCAGGTTCTGTTAGAGAAGAGCATTGCTGGAGGTAGCACGTAGGATCCAGGGAGTAGACATGTAGGGCTTTTCTCGTCGCTTCGGGATAATGAGACCAGGACTGACGTGCTCGCACGTCGATACCACGACCAGCGTACCCCTCGGAAACGAGGATATGAACTAAGAGTCCGTTACCGCATCTGTTACCAAGGTAGACAATCGCTCAGAGAAAAAGGACGAAAATTGGTGGAGTGCGCACGGACCCTAGGTCCAGAAATCCTCCCGGTGGACGAGGCCAGTTTTTCCAGGGCATCGTACTCGCATCTGCCGGATCTCCACGATCGACATCAGGTTCGATACTGGTATCTCGGCTCCCATACGTCGCTTTCCAGAACAACATTAAAAATGTCGCGATGCCCACATCCTATGCAACACGATCGACCCCATCAATTAATGACACGCGTATTCCATCAGGCTCACCTCGAACACGTGCTTCGCCGGATCCGTCGCCTCCTTCCACTGACTGACGAGATGTTTATACCGCTCTCGCAGGACCAGGTATAAATCTTGGTATGCCTCACGTGGAACGAGCATATCGTGGTGAACGCGTTTGCGGTAATGCGTGAGTGCACCCCAGCCATATCGGTGGACAGTGTCAAGGAGGGCGAGACATGTACGATAGAGGCGGGAGTTGGGATCAGGTGGATGAGGTGGGGTGGGGCCGGATGGGAGGAGGACGGCTTCGATGAGGAGCATGCCGTGGGCTAAAGTCGTCTCTGACTCCTCACCTGAGGATTCCTGGATATTCTGGACGTACCGTACTGCGAGACGTCTTACTGCAGGATGGTAATAAGGCAATGCTTCACCCACTTTCAAGAGTGGAGTCAATACCAGCAGGGATGCTACGTCCTGCTCATCTTCGTAGCAGGTTGACGTAGTAGTATGTTCCTCCTCCCGAGAACCCGCGTGCATTTTTCCTACCTCTGTGCCAGCCGTGACCGCAGCTGCATAAAACACACACGTCTGTTCAAGGCTGGCATCCCTCCCCGGCCTGCGCGGTAACAACCGTCGGCGTATCGCACGCACAGGTCTATATCCCTCCAGATCGCAGTACGCAAGATCCTGCGGAAGCATCGCAGCATCTTCTTCTTCACCTCCCCCGTGGTGGCAGCAGGTGCGACCGTTCTCCGAGAAACTTCGCACATCATTCAACGTCTCGGATCGTAGTATAAGTGTCGAGTTGTACTCTGGGTGATCGACGAGCTGTTCCACCGCTTTCTCGAACTTGCAAATGGTAAGGTGATGGTAGCCGTACGTGGTCGGACGGCCCGAGGGAATTCAATGGTCGGAGTAGTAACCAGGCTGCACAACTCACAAACTCGACTGCGAATGGGGCAGGACACCGTATGATAGGTGTCCACATCTCAGTCCCGGTGCATGATGTTTGGAGTGGAGAGTGTCCGGCGTAGTTCGTGTCACACGGCAACGGAAGGAATTGCGGACGAGTGGTGGTTTGAGTCATAAAGGAGTGTGTGTTTCGGGAAAGCCATACATAAATGGAGGTCGGCGGTGAAGTCGCTGAAGTGCGTTCAAGAATACAGAAATATAAGTACAACAACCACGGCCGATACGGAGGAAAAAGGATAATGTAAGAGAAGAAGAGTCAACACACGGTAGTACCGAAACCCGGAGGTGAACAGCACACAGTAAATAGCAAGAATAACGAGAAACGGAAGCCAAGAAAACATAATAGGCAGGCAAACCCACAGGGGAGTCCCTTTACAAATCGCTGGTAAACCTACTGACGCTAGCGTCAGATGGCTCGCGCGCACTAATATAGTTGTCAAGCCTCTGGCGTAAGCTCTCGAGAGCTTCAATAACAGTAGGTGGAACCGTATCCTCTGCTTCCAAGCCATCTGTCACGCGCTTGATATCCGAGATATATTCTGCCAGTGAGGACCACCACTTCGCTGTGTCTCCCATTTGGGTGGCGAGTGAGTCAGTGTCTTTTCTGACGCCATCTAAATGCTTTGCATCCTTTTCCCGCTGTTGTCCCAGACCGCTTTCATCTATACGGAAGATGCAGCCGTAGATATGGAGGGTAAACAGTGGACTCACGGGAGGCTCTACCAAACATGACGAGGCCGACGGGAATACCAATCACAGTTGCACAGGCAATTGCTCCAGAAAACGTCCACCCTGTGGCGGATTCGTCGTCTTTCTTGGCTTGCTCCATTAGTTGATCGACGGCCTGACGTATTTCATCGGCTATCTGTTGATATTGTCACCACATAGATGTGATCTGGATCCATGGAGGCGTACTAATCTCGAAGCAGAGGTGATTTCCTCAAAACTGGCCTTGACTTCTTACCAACGCATTCCAGAATCCCTGGATAAACTTTTTCAGCTCGGTTACCGATGGGCAATCTTTCAGTTCGCGAGCCTTTGGCTCCCAGTATCTTACAACACGGAGGGCCTCATCGATGATTTTGAAGTTCTTCTCCACCTGGTTAACGATTCTAGATACTTGCCTCGGCGATCGGGTACCATCGTAGAATCTGGGGATGCCAGATTTATGTCAATACCATGATAGCTAATTGTCTCCGTCACGTACCGCAAGTGATTGAGAATCCGTGTTGCGATCTGAGAGTTCTCGTTGGGTAGAATTGTACTTGGAGGTAGATCCGGGCAGAGAAAAAGATTGGAGCTGCTCTCACGGAGGACACCAGACAGTTGACCCGCGGAATGGCGCGTCGGTTTTGGCACGGACGGTTTCGCCGCGGCCAGTGGTGCAGCTGCCACTCCGTGATGCGCTGCGATATCCCCAGAGAAAGCCTGTACAGAACTATGTACCGATGACGTTTCGGAGCCACCACCCGGAGTGTCCCGCTTGCTAGGTACATCTTCGATATTCTTAACCTCAGTTGTTTCAATTGGCCGGTGCGGAGCACGATCTTCGTTCGTGATGCTTTCAAGCGATTTCTTTGACGTATTCTCTTCACTGAGAGGCACAGGGTCAGGTTTCCTGGCTCCCTGACCACCCTCCGGTGAAGATACAGTAAGGTATTTGGACTTGTCCTCGTTGGTATGGGTTCCCGTTTGCTGCTCGCCCTTGTTGTCTGCCTCAACTGCGTTGCCAGAATGGGAAGGTCCTATAGTCCTGTGCGGTTGATCCAACCTTAGCTGCTGTGCCATCAAATAGTAATTCATCCTACCCAATACCTCCATTACTTGTGCCAAGTTGGGACTGGGAGGTCATCGGTTCTCGCCCACTCCAGAACCGCGAAATATCGTCGACAGACAGACCTTGGTACGTATTGTTCGTGACAGCATGTGATTTGTCGCTATTGGTAGTGTTGGCGTTGTTGTGAACTGATTTACCGTTGTGTACGGATATTGAGTTGCCGTTGCCCGTCCAGTCCGAAACTGAAGGTGGCTTTGGCTGAGCGCAGAACGAATACCGGAACCAGGGGTCACTCACGTATTCGATTTCCTTCTGGACTCCGGTAAACAAATATGAGGAGGATAACGTATTTAGAAATAAGACTAACCGTGAACTATTTTCTTCACACCGTTTGGAAAGACAAAGACATTCTGATCCCTTGAAACGTTAGCATTATGTTGGTCACCTTGGATGTCGTTCTCGACTTTGGAGGGAGCTCGCCCATCGATGATCTGTTGACTTGGCTTCGATACACTGGTGTTGTGCTGATTTCTGGCAACACCATTATACGTGACGACGTTTGGCAGTCGGGCTGTCACCTTTCTGTCCGTATCGCATGTCCTTGAATGGAAGACACTATTAAGACACGGGAAGGACGAAACAAACGTCGCGAAATGTGTTCTGGCAGAGTGAGAAGAGATGAAGGCTCAAGAAGAAAGTGGGTGCCGCTGGAAATCCAAGGGAGTCAAAGAACACTTTATGTACACACATATCCCGCACCATGATGGTAGCTCCTGACCAACGTACGCATTGCACAGGGCGTGACGTGTGGTAGGAGAAAAACCTGCGCCGGACCGCGCCTATCAATACCCTTCTTTCCTCGTCCCATCTTTGCGGTCAACGAGACCAACATCTGGACCAGAAACACTGATCATCAATAAAGAGTAGTATTAATATATCACAGAGACCCACACTTCCAGCAGGGAAGGCCACCTTAGTAGTATTCCCTCGGGCACCATGTCCATGAAACTTACACAGAATCACATTACAAGTTTTGTCAGCACTTCAGTGTGCTTGAAATTAAATATGAAATTCGGAGAAATAAACCAGACTCAAGGCAAAGAACAAACCCTGCTACGCAAGTCAGCTTATACCACTAGTCCTGAACTCTGCCAGGGCGAAGGGTCGAGCGCGCGCTTCCGGGCATAACGTTAGACCGATAAACAGTATTATTGAGCGCTCTCCTTGATCGCTTCCTGCTTGATGATGTGGAGGACGTTATCGCAGATATCGTGAAACCGGCCAGTCAACCTAGCTTATTGCGCTAGAAAATTGTCGTCAGGGGAAAAGAATTCCGTAGCAGAATAGGGAGGGAGACATTCACCTGTTGCCCAGTGTTGATATGCGCTCACTACTGACATTTAAGGCATGACAGGAAAACTGAGACAGAGCTTATGCAAAGTATGTGAAACGTATTTGAATTATCTCAGAGGCGGGAAGCAGCGATACGTCCACGCAGAAAGCTCTTCTGATAGTTGTCAACTATTAAGATTCGACAAATTCTCAGAGACAAGTAGCAGACATGTGGATGTGGTCGTGCTGAGGGGATAAATGATATTTCCAGATGGTTCTGCTCAAACATGCGATCAAGAGGCACGACTTACTACTCGTTCAACGGCAACATCGGAGATTTTGCACTCACTTGCTGCAAAGAGTGCATAAACTGCATAAAAGGCTTACTAGAGATCGAAAATTGCTCCAAACTGAAGGTTATTGGCATGGCCTACATGTGGGACCACCTCCAATAGCATGTAAAACGGCGGGAAGTACGATTTGGGATATCTCCTCCATTCTGAGTGCATCGCCGGACAAAGAGATTCCGTGTTCGTTATGTAAAGTCAACCTGATGTCAGTGTCAGAGACGCTGTCGTGACGCAGGAAGAACACAACTGACAGTCGCGGTCGTGTCCATAAAGAGACAGTACAAAAAATGTGTGAAAATCGTGGGGTATGCCTAAATACAGTAACACTTTGCCAGGGTCGTGGTTAGCAACGAAGAGAGGAAATCTTCTTCATTGTCTGCGAAGATACACGTGTGCGCACTGTTCTCAAGTCTTCAGTTCCGTATGTCTCGGTCCTCGCGTGAAGCGTTACTGGCATATTCTATGAGGCTGATTCATAGCACGGTGTTCCCATTATGTAAGCATTCAAGACCAAAGAAACCAAAATAACGACCCATATCGGTATGGCCTCCGAGATGACCGTTTGGTTGCGAAGGACATATTCGACCCCTTACATCTCATTGTTGTTGCTCAGAACTGGTTCCGGACCTTGGGCTATCATATTTTTCAGAGGATGACTTATTCCATCCTTGATTTCAAGCATAAAATTTTCCATTGCAACGATTCATGACACGAATTGCGTTTTACATAAATTTGTCCTGAGCTCGAGGGAGGTGAAGTTTGAGATTTTTGATGACATGCCGTCGGTGCCTGACAACGGCATATGGGGGAATGTGTTTGTCTTCACTCTTTTAAGGTGAGTATAAAAAGTCGAGACGACCATCTTGTCCGGCAACCGACCCCGCATCGTCCCTCGTCCTCCGTTTGACAGTCATTACTTTCGTTGTACCGCAGGTGCGGTTTGTAAGTGATTAGCTTGCGTGGCTCTCGGTCTGCGACCTGTCCACTCTTGCAATATGCAGTTTCTTCCACGCCCTTTCCTTCTTTTCACCCTCCTTTCCTTTCCTTTCCTCGTGTGGTCACAGTGTACGCTCAAAATCCCGAATAGTCCTCTCACGGCGGCTGGTCTCGCAACTCCCTTTGAACTCTCGGGATGTAATGTAAGCAAGATACTGTTCTCTCGAACATGCCGAGTATTCATCATCCACTTCGTAGCAATTAAACTTCGCGGATCAAGGCGTTTTCGTGGAGGCCAATATATTCGATCCCGCCACTGGCAATATCCAGATTTACAATCCCCTCGTTATCAATGCCGGAATGACCAGTACCGGGAACAACACCAAACATTCCTCGTCCGGTGGAGGTGCAGGCTTTTTTATTCCACCCGTTACGCCTACCGTTCCCAACGGGGCAGTCGTTGCTCTTTGGTTTGGCTCGAATGCCAACACACTCACTTTGACCGGCGACACCAACACTTGCGTCAACGGGCTCGGAACGTCGGTGTTTGGACAGGTATGATTTGCCCTTCCTTCCTCCCCGCCATTGATATCGACCGACTTGCAGGTCGCGTACTGTAACGCCCCAGCTTGGTTCACTGCCGTCAACGGAGCTGTAGCGAGCGGCCTTGTAAAGGTTCCTGCTCCCGGCACTGGCTTAAATAACCAGGCTTGTCCAACGACACGGGATTTTCGGATCGTCGACCAGGTATGTTATGTTTGTTTGCTTTTGTCGCCCATCGGCGTCTAATCCGATGGCAATCGCAAAAGGACCAATCGGACAATGTTGTTACCACGTACCTTTTAATTAACAAGAACACGTTGGCGCAGCATACTCCGGAGAATGCACAAGCCAACCCCGATGCAGAGGTTCTATCGAACGGTACGCATCTCAGCCAAATGTAATTTGACACGTTCTGAACACCCACCCAGGATCTGATAATTCCCTCTTGAACGATTTCATCCAGCCTGCACTCAAATGTGCGCCTTACCAAAATTCTTGTGCGACTTGCCCGACTGGTCAATCGCCTGCGCTCTCGACAAATGTTAGCGTTCTCCTGCAACATAAAGATCTTACCGCTCATACTCTGAACATACAGGAACTTCAAGGGGCGTTTTATCCGCCGGCTGGTGTCCCAGCACTGGTCCCCCTCAATGACCCCATGGTTCTCGTCGATGGAAAAGAGTCTCTTGACAAAGTCAACTTGTATCGCGCAGGAGTGGGTCAACCTACAGCCGACCAAAATAATGCATCTGGGACGACATATTGGTACGTGCTTCCTCTGACGAATTGCTATCTCTTACTGTGGTTCGTGCTGAACTCTTCTTTTAGCCAGCAATTTGCTCAGTCAGGCATTTTCATCGCATCGAATGAAAAAACATTCACTCAAGCAACCTCCCCCGCCGCTGACCAAGCCACGAACTTATTCACTTTCCTGGCCATGAGGTTTTCGGCGTCGTTCGGGCCTGCGCCCGGTACGTCTTTTACTGTCCCGCTGCCCACCAGTTCTTAAACTCATGGGAAATGCGATACGTAGGACTTGGTTGCGTAACCTTGTTGAATGTAGATAACCCTGTTAAACTAACTATGGATGGGAATGGCGTTGTAACTGCGGCTGTGATTAACACATCCGTTTTGCAACAGATCCTTGGAGGTGGAAGTGTACGTTGTGTCCTTTGTGATATGGTGGAGTTGCCTGCTGACGTTTGACTTCCCTAGGTTTCTTCCTCTGTTACCACTGCTGCCACAAACTCGCGAACTGCTACTACTACGAGTTCGCGAGCCGCTACAAGTGCACACACGACTAGCACTCTCCACGGTTCCGGTGTTCGAATCGTAGCAACCACTTCGACCGCATTCTTGACCTCGACTCAGGCAACTTCCACCGCGCCAACCACTTCGGCAAGTGCAGCAGCCTCGATTCCGTCCAACTTCAGCAGTGGGTCTTCGGTATCCAGCAACACGCACACAAAGCATCACAATCACACGACCAACATAGCTACGAGCCCTACGATCACGCCGAGTGTGACGGGCTCGTCGAACGTGGCTACCACCATGATCACACCGAATGCGACTTGCGCCACGTTCTCTCCAGGGGCAAGCGGCACTCAAATTCAAACCGTCACTGTTACCGCGACGGCGTGCCCGACTAAGGTAAGATCCGGTCTTCGTCCGTCGTGTGCATTGATATTAATTCGGTACGTCTCCTTCTGTAGTCGGCTGAACAACGCCGAAGGTGGCCTGATCCATCATCACCGCGGCCATTGCCGAGGTAAGAACCACTGGCCCCAGTACTCGTATCGTTCTCGGATTCTGATTCCCCGCATTCCAGGTCGTTCAAACACAGGAGGATGCACAAGAGGGCGCACAAGAGGATGTTGTCTTTGGAGGGATGATGCAAGTTTGGCTTCCTATATGGGCTGGTTTTTTTCAGTTATTTTTAAATAAACCTTGATGCAAGGAATCCCGTTCGGCCTGGCGTCGGCGAAGCAGTGTTTCCGACGGTGCGACAGTCATTTGCCGGCATACCCTTCCGCATCGTCTTCTGCTAATTTATTCACAGTAGGGTTCCACGTTGTCACTTCCTTTCAAATCACTAATCCGTGTTTGCGTGTTCACACCACCACCTTCTAATTTGTTTTCTCTTTCTCCTGAAGCTCTGAGAGCAAAATTGTTCCTTCTACATGGTGTACAGTAGCAGAAGCAATGCATGTACTTCTCATTTACTTACAAATTGAAAAATTCGCCTGGGAGCGCGAAATAACCTGCCCTAAACCAACTGGGCTAAAGGGAGAAGCGTCCTTCACTTCTTTTTTCCTCTAACTCATCCAAATGGACTCGCACTATTGTCCTCCTGCATGTTCCAGAGAACTTCGTTTTCCAATTGCATTTACATGCAGGAGTCTACCGCGGGTTCCAGAGCAACCTTTCTATTAGGCGGCGGCTCAGCTGGAGCGCGCCTCGTTCGCGCGAGCGTTGGGGCTGCGTTCCTTTACCGGAGTTGCTATATGTTCTTGTTCTCTCCCTCTTTTTCTACGATTTCCTTGTGAGTCGTTATCACCGGAATGGATCATTGACCTTCTGGCGTATGCATGTATATGATATGCAGTTTTTAATAGGTGAATAGCGTGCGATCTGGAACTATTTACGGAACTCTATTTGAGACGTGTGACCTTATCGTCTCGTCGAGTTTGAGGTCGTACCCTATGTCAGGACTGAGGTTACTGCGTTCAGAACCTACATTGATTCAGAGCGGAGGAGCGGTAATAAGAAATCCCAAGTAACTCGAACATCACTGCGTATCCAAATTGTCCACGAACAAACTTGAGGGGCACTGTTCATCACCGCAAGTCTACCTTCCCTCCTTCTGTTGAGCAATGCTCGACCCATCTAAACGGTCCCAGTCGATGATGGATAGAACGATACCTGTCAGGACACGTTCGTATGGGCCGCATCGCTGAAGGAGCGCGAGTCAAACATAACGGCAGAGGTGAAACCACGACAGGGATGGCATGCTTGGGGATTGGAAACTGTCGTATGTATAAAGCTCGAGAGGAGGCATTTGATGACTTCGCTCACATACCTGTGCACATAGGTACTGTTTGCAATGGATCTGAACCTTTTCTCTGGAAGCAGATGTTATCAACAGAATTACCTCCTGATTGATGGTGATCATCACTAAGTTGAAGAAGGTAAGGACTTCATCATACTCGAATCTGTCGAAGGCGATTTCGCGGAACCTCCACCTCTAAACTCACCTCACCCACAACACAGACAACGCAGGGAGCAGCAGTAGCAGCAACCCACCACACCACCCATCACACCGCTCCGCCTTGGCGTATTCAGCCATCCAGTCATCATTTAATCATCCAAACCGGACATGTACCGAACTCCCCGTCGCAAATCTGCCTGTCCGTCACTCCACCGTCCTATCCTGATCTGCTTTGCACGATGTGCAGTGTTGCAACAAGAAATCTGCGACAACATGATCCAGGACGTGATGATCTTCGAATGTCAGTTAACCTATATTATCATGTACCGTTACACACAATTTGGGGCATCTCTCGTATAAATTATAGATACTAAACTCGTTGAGACATTAGGCAAGTAACGAACACTAGGTTCATGTGGTCCACTACCAGTGCGACGACGGGATCCAGGACATGATAATCAGCGAATATCAGTTAATTTATATTACTATCATGTACTCCAGCTGTTGCCAAACAACTACCGGCAGGACCCGGATTGATCTTTCAATGACAGATCAGGCGGCGCAAGCTATGCAGATTTAGACTCTGACGCTGAAAGTGCAGGCGATGACCCTTTCAACTTGTCCAGTCTCATCGCGTCAAGGGACTGGATTTTAAACCAACCCCATGCACGTTCGCGTGATCCACGCCTTGAGTCGGCAAAAGAGGTTGCCCAGGTGCCTTCAAAGACAATTACAATGGGAGCCATCGAAGTCGCTTTCAAGAAGCAGACAGAAAGAGCACAAAACACGCGAACCTCAGCCAGCGGAACACGTGAGAATGGGACAAAGGTATGTAATCCGTCATATAGATGGACCATCGAAGGTAATGCGAAGCACACGGATGGCGATTTTCCATGAAGACGCAAGAACACCACGATTGATCCACCATGTTCTGCACCATTTGATGTACATGAGAGGGCAATAGACTCAAATTCATGCACCCCTTGGATCAGTGCCGTCTGACCAACCAGAAGCTACCCATGCAGAGCTAAATACATATACATATATCCAAGCACTCAACGGGACAAATGGCATCATTCGTGGCTAGGTCTGGCCTACACGCACGAGGTCTTCTCCGACGACGTGCCTTCTATCGATCTCCCCGCGTCTCCTGCATTACTATAATGTGCTCAAAGCGAGCAAGTTGCGCCAGTCCAACATCCTCCCTCGCCAAACGATATTTGTCTTTCATCTCGTTGGTCACAGGCTGTGCAACGCAGCAGCCTTCAGCGAGTCAACATCCGCTGTCCAGACGTCCCCTGGTATGTCGCCGGACTTGCATCTTCCCCTTTCATTCCTACAAGCTGTACAATCACTGAAGTCGTCTGCAGTGCGCCTCTCACCTCGTCACCACTCATTTACGCTATTGCCCTCATTTTCTTCATTTTTCTCGTATTGAATCTTCAAGAGCATAGATTTACACCACACGGCAAATTCTTGGGTGCCTTCTTCCCAGGTACAAAAAGCCATGACAAGGTGATGAGAAAACGGATACCCGCACCGACACCGAGGGTCCCTGCCGATCCAAACTTGTTAAGAATAGCCCGTCCTGTGAAAGCTCCGATGAAGAGGAAGACGATAGCCATAACCTTGTGGTCCCGTGACATAACTAGCCGACGGAAATGGAAGAGTTGAGGTTCGGTAATGAGTTCGCACCATGTCGTGGTTAGGACGACTGCGGGAAGGGTGTCAGTATGCCTCCGGACGAGGGACGTGTTCAACATACCGGTGGTAGTGAATTGGGTATTTAATCTCTTTCCCATGATCCCCTGTAAACCCATACTAGCGCTCATAAACCCGATACACACAAACGAGATGGCGTTGGTCCATGCAGGGTCATCACGGGAATCTGAAACACTCCGTTGTCCAGACTTCCATATGGCGATGGCAGCTGCGACAGTGAACAGTGTCTGGATTAACGTGCCGAGGATCATCCACAAACGCGTCTTACAGCCGATCTTATCACCAAGTCGACCGATGAAAGCGCCGAAGATGAAAGATAGAACGGAGCATAGAGATTGACCATCTACGAGCTGGAAAGAGTAGTCGCGTGAACCGTTGAAGAGACGGGCTAAAGCGAGCGCGAGCTGATCGGCACATGTCAGGAGCAAGTAGCAGAGGGGGTGAAGTAGAGTCACCATACCTGGACGCTGTTTCCTGTTTGGAACGCACACCATACGAAGATCGCCGAGAAGCAGACCACATCACTATAGACTGACTTAGATGAATACGTAGTGGAAATAAAGCAGGAACATACATGTAACCGGTCATAAAGCAATAGGCAGTTAAAGGTGCAGATGCGCGTGAACCATCGACCTCTTGCATCAAGATTTGTCTTAGGGTGCTCATCTTGGGGGAGCTGAATCCATCCTCTGTGTCTGACAACTCTGTTGGCCTGCTCTGAACGACGGTGGGTGAGGGTGCAGCGTGAGGATGGGAAGACCTATTAATGGTACTTCCATAGGAGTCATGCCCATGAAATTGTCGGGCTAGGCCGCTGCCACCGTTACCTTGGCCATTCGTGTGTTGTTGGTCTTCCTGGGCGGGGTTGAGATACGAGACGGGACGCTCCGAAGAGATGAGAGGTTCAGTCTGTGCTTCGAAGTTTGAGTCTGTCCTCCGATGCATCCATCCCCGGGTTTTCTTCGTGGGTAGCATTTTCTCTCTTTTCTTTCTCGACCTGGCAGTGGGTTGGGGTTGGGACAGAAAGCCAAGAATTCCTTTTCGTTGTCTAACACCGTACAGTTGACTTATATTACGCCACTATTCGCGACCGATTGCAAGACGCTGAGCCTGCATTTTCATTACTTGCTGATTGATTAACGGCAGTCGCCGCCAGACCCTGCCATCATGTGTCGACAACAGAGAGACGACGTGCAAAGTTCAAACTCTGAACGCGTTCGAGTGGAGATGATGGCAATATTGATCTTATCATATCTTTGATGCGTCGCATCGTGAACATGCAAGCTTAGCTGCCGACGCTCCTCTCCGGGGTCCTTCACAGAGCACTCCACGTCCTCGCCTTCACCATACACTTCTATATCCACGGCCTTCCCTAACTGCACCCATCGTGATCGCTGTTCTTGGGGGCATCAACATCGACGTATTCGGATACGGTGCCATCATATAATTGGGAACACAGCTCCAACTTCTGAAATGGAGACCAAGTCGGAAATTCACTGGGCGTACACCCTGAATCTGGACAACCTGAACAGCCAAGACCTCTCTGCATAGGTGCACACGACGAAGAGGAATTCTACTTCTTATCGAACTGCAAGGCATAGAAGCGCTCGCTAATGCACACTTCGATGAATACGGTGTTCGTCGGGATAGCTTAATGTGTAGATCATATGCATATTGGGTGCTACGAGTAAGTCTACGAGACATCGTCCTTTTCCGCTCTAAACCCTAGGACAAACCGTGGTAGTCGGCTTGTGGCCAACAACGACGGCGGGTGCGTACCAGCAGCCAGAGAGGTTGAGATCGCCCTATTGACAGCTCGCTGTGGCAGTTAAGCTGCGAGACAGATCGACATTGTATCTCGATCTCAGCGCAATCCATACGTTGTGGCTTATATGGACAAAAACCAGGCCATAGGAGGTCATGTCAAGGGTGACGTTCGTCGATGGAACATCGAAGACGGACGCCTTTTCCTGCTGCGCGACGAATTTCGATACATGACTTGCCTTTCAACCACAGAACAGGCAGTACAAGCGACGTAGACAGTTCAGACTCTGTCACCGACAATGGAGACGATGGCCCTTGCAACGTCGACCTATCTTTACGTTAAGAGACTGGATTATTAACCGAGCTCTCGCACGTTCGCGTGATTCACACCTCTTGTCTGCAAGAGAAGCTGTCCAGGTACCATCAAGGTCTAATACGACACCCACGATGGATCCCATTGAAATCACTTCCAGAAGCACACAAATATATGGATTTCCAACGGTGGAACACGGTTTTCGGCTGAGAATATTTGCAGGTATGTAACCCGTTTTCTAGGCAGACTCAACAAACGTCTATTGGATATACGGAATAACGCCATGCTGTTATCTGCCGACATTCTACAAGTACTGGAGAATAAGCGGGCAGGCAGCGTATGGTATGTCCCCAGGTCCTACACGCCCGTATCACCATAAGGGTTTTCCTCGCCACTTTCCAGGCTTTCTTCACAAAATCGTGTGGCATACTCCGTGCACGCTCCCGCTCTCGCTCATCCAACGCATACGAACACGCACTTGCTACACCGTCTAACCCCGCAAATCGAAGACCCGGGACGATGTAAAGATAAAGCGCGATCCTGACGGTCGTCGTCGTACATACGAGAAGCTGCCTCCGATTCGCTTTCGTGTCCGTCGTCTTCGCCGGGTACGTTTCCGGCGTTTTTCTCAGCCTTTCACTCTGCGTCGACTCCACCCCTCACCGCTTCTTTCCACATCCCTCTTGACATACACTTCCCCTTTTTGCATAGCCTTCCGAACGGGATTCTGACCAGGCGCTAACGCCCTCGACCTCTCGAGTCTGCCGAACGACATGAACAACTTCTGCTTTCTTTCGTCGCATCATTAGGCTCGCGTTCCTTGACAACCGCACTCGTAATGGGGTCGATGGGCTTACAGTCGGACGTCGTCATCTGTGGAACAGATTCCCTCGGAGGCAGTCCGGTGACGTACCTTCATTGAAGAGGAACCCAGGGAAGTTGCCGCAGCGGAGCGTCGTGGGGCTATTTGCTTAGTACATCATTAGTTATCCATACAATAACGGCGGAAGGCTTTTCTGTGTTGTTGCCACAAGACTTACGGTTAGAATGGTACATAGCAAACATCTGTTGTGCATTCCCCCAAGCGTTCATGATAGGCGCACCGGAGCACACGGAGACAATGTCCCACCACGTCATTCTGTCCCTCCAGTGGTTTGATGCGGTCGAAATTCTTAGCACGAACCAGTTCCGTATTCTTAACTTGGCATCTTCAACTCCACAGCAGAACCGAGTGATCAGGAGAACGAGCGCGATGATGACGTCGTTCATGGACCAATGGCCTTGGAACCGATCCCACACGTTCGTGGGGTCGTAGTCACCTTGGAAGAATACAGCTAGGTTGCATCCAGTAGTTCGTATGCGCGCATTGCCGTACCTGGGACGACCACTGGCATTACGGATCGAAAAGTGGAAGCTCAAGAAAGCGATCATCTGCTAGCGGTGAGGAGGTTGGTATCCGGACCGAGGAACCAGACAAAGATGAGGTCGCCGAATCCGTGGGGGTCGCTCGGGCTGGTGCAGTGAGAGGTTGTGAACCTCTAATAGGAAGCATTAACGTGTATGATGATTAAAGGGTGAGTAACATGGAACTATCGGGAGCACCAGCGGATTGGGTGATTGCGGAGGTAAAAGTAGGATGTACGCAAAGGGGGAGGATAAGATTTAGGCTGAGGGGTATTGTCCATCAGCGCCAGCAAATCGGAAGAGGAAGGGCGGCCTACCCATCCAACAGAGGACTCCAATGGCCACAACGTCGGGTGTCTGATTGTTCCATCCACGAGCTATAGTAGGAATGGCAAAGATGCTTACATATTGACATGCGGAAGGGATCAATCCTGGGGTCGCTTCGAGTAGGTCGGTCGTGTCGTCTTCGGCTGTGGTTCCACTGACGGATTTCCCTGCTATCAAAGCGTGCAGGAGGTTGTCCGCCGTGGTACCTAAGACGTCGATGGCCGTTTCCAGAAAAGACAAGTCGGTGCGGTTGATTCTACCATCCGTTGTATAGACGGCGCCGCGGAAAAAGACGACGGGGTAGAGAAGAGGAGACGCCTCGTCTTAACGTAGATGGTCTCGAGGGTCGAGGATGTTGGGAGGTGCTGGCAATACTGAGCAAATAGTAAAGACTTGTAGGGGGCGCGAATACCATGCCGACATCTTGGGACACTTTTCGCAAGTCCTTGGATCTAGGAAGCGCGGCATGTATTGGCACATCAGGCGACACGATCGAAATCATCCGACGTCAGCGTCGCCCACAGACGCGAAGATGATGACTAGCCATATGTCCTTGAGTGTTCGTCAGATTCTCGTTAACATCTTCGTTCAAGTCACGTGAGACCTCCTTCTCCAACACTACTACCACAACCTCGCACAAGCAAAAATAGAAACAATCCGCGTAGGCGTTGGAAGGTAAACGGTTCATGGCAGACACCGACTTGCTCGTCAAGAGTGGTGGTGCTTCGTTTCATTAATACAGTTCTCGATAGATGAATGGATCTGTAAATTGACTGTAAACCCTTGAATCACTTCACTCAGTCTTTCTCCGTGTCTGCTAGTAAGTGGCGCTCGACTTCTCCTTCGCCCATCCCTCGCCCACATTTTTGGATTCTCATCTTCTGAGGGCGAAGCGATCCCTGTCTCGATTTCCCTGGGTATGTAATTCGTCGTGTGGATGATAGGCATAGCTTCTATAGCGATCTACGGCACGATCAGTCGCTCTGAGTGTATGACATTTCGGGTCGGCGATAACTCGAACCTCTGTCACAGCTAAGCACCCTGCTAGCGCCTGCCGGATCGTCCGCACCCTTCTTGTGATGATTCATGGCCTCTTGTTGCTTCTATCCCGCAGCAGTCTCGTGGAACCCTACACAGTATCCTGCTGGATCAAGTTTAAATCGTTGTGATCCGTGGTCAGGATCGATCTCAATCAGAATTATAGCTGGGGAAGGACATAAACGTAAACCATTATTATTTTCTTTCTGTCACCGCATATCCCCAGATGGAATACTTACAAAGGCCCAATGGTCGCATGTCAGCCCATTGTGGGCAGACTTTATTGATATTCGCCATTGCCAATCTGCAGCTTCCTGTTGAGCACAGAACACCTGCACCTTGGTATCCCTATCTCGCTTTCGATGTGAGGAAACTGGGAGCGACACAAAATGCAAATGAGAACCTCACACGTTCTCTGCCATCGTGGTACTGAAGTTGACTCAGGATTTACAATGGCGATGATTCTGTCAAAGTAGGCTGTCGTGAAGACGGATATGCAGTCCGTAGATCGCTTCATTTCACAGAGCGGTGGCATAGGAATGGGATGTTTGAGGCCGGTGGATATCGCGAAGAAAAAAAAAAGTACCACCCACTTGCATGACTCCTTCGCCATCTGGGCACCCGTTTTTCGTAAAGTCCATAGGGTGTTAGACGATGAAGCTGGAGCGTAGCAGGCATGTTTATATTTGCCTTGAGAGAGAATGATGAACAATGCATCCTCTTTGCCAGACGCATTTGGGGTGAAAAACAACGAGAAAGAGGGCCTCAGCGCCTCATGTAATCTCATCGAATACGCGGGAAATCATTAGGGAGATAGGGCATCTTGATATCGATCAGCTCGCCCTAAGCCCCACTCCATTGCCACGAAGACAGGCTTCACGCTGATTTTCCGCTGTCCTTGATCTCTCTACTCTGAAGTACAAGCATTCGTTGTTTACATTTACATGGCTCCTGGTCGTATCAAAAAGTGGTTCAAGTCGCTCCCGCTCACGAGCAGCAGTCATCCTCATCATACCCACCAAAGCGATGCAGCTCCTAGCGCAACCGAACTTACCGCTGCAGGTACGTGTTTTATAGCCTCTGACTCAACTATCAGGGACTTGATAATGGAATACAGCAACTAGCGATCTCGCTCGCAATGTGGCGAATCAAGTTCCCGCTCACACTGAAGTTACTATACAAGGTATTGATGTCGCATTTCGTGAACTCCAAACCGTCCGATTCTGAGTCATAGAATCCACATCCTCTGAGCCTGTGTACCGCCTCGATTCTAAGATGGCTGCAGAATACATGAAAAAAATAAAGCGCTTCCGAATTCTGGTCATGGGTCGAGCAAATGCAGGTAAAACTACCATCCTCCAAAGGGTCTGCAACTCTACCGATAAGCCAGAAATTTTGGATGGGAAGGGAAACAAGGTATAGTCCTATAGGATCCGTGACACCAATCTGATAATTGTCAGATTGATAGCGATGTCGTGCAAGGCACTTTGACAGTAAGCTTATGTGGTGATAAGCATTTTTATGACATGAAGCCGAGTGACTCCAGCGTGGTTACCATGATATCAAGCATGAGCTTGTGTTTCGGAGCAACCCAGGCTTCGTATTCCATGATTCCTGTGGGTTTGAAGCGGGAAGCACACAGCAATTTGACCGCATGAAGGACTTTGTGGTTGAGCGTGCAACCACTAGGAGTGTGAATGAACGAATCCATGCTATCTGGTAAGGACTATATAGTCAGTGACTGCAGGCTAAGGCAATAAATAAATCTAGGTTTTGTATCCCCATGACTGACTGCCACAGGACAGTGACTGCTGCAGAGCAGAAGTTCTTCAATGAGTGTGATACAGGGCATGGTGAATACTCATGGTCAGAGATGGTATCCATATATGACTGATCATCTAAACAGTTCCTGTGATAGTGTTGTTGACCAAGGTAGATGCCTTGTACCTAACTGCCATCAGGGAGCTTCTGGATAAGGGTTTGGAAATAGCTGAGGCGAAAGAAAGGGCACCAAAAAAGGAAGGAGAACTAATGGAAAAGTGGCTTGTACACATTAAACATGAGCTGGATAAATGCAAATTTCCACCAAAGGGGTATGTGTCACTTGAAAGTGAGTATTTCATCACAAAGGGATAGTTGTGGGGCAAACTAATGGTAGCAGGAATGCATCAAGAAAAGGCAGACAGTGCAGAGTTGATGCATTGTACTGCAAGTGCTTTGAATGAAGAAGTATTGCAAAGGTTATTTGTATCAACACAACAGTCAAGCATTGCACTATGTGTTGAGTATGCTGTCAAGGAGTGAGTAGGCAAATTGATGGTGGGAAAGATAATTATATTGTGCAGGACATTGAGGTGGAGAATGGAGTTGGGCCTGAAGGACAGACTTCAGATCAATGTGAAACAATTTGAGGATGAGCTGATGAGCTGGTTTCCAAATTGTGGGGTAAGTGAGCAAATCCAGCTGCCATCTGGGGTGATTGGTGATCTGTATTTAAATGTTTTCACTTCTACATATCATGTTGGTGGCATGACAGCAAGTGAGTGATTTCATGGCATGTTTGGCTGGATCTGTGCTGAATGCCCTGACTTGCACTGTTCATGATGGTGGCATGACAGTATGTTAGTAATTTCATGCATGATTGGCTGGATCTGTGCTGAATGCCCTGACATGCACTCCTCTCATGTTGGTGGCATGACAGTTTGTGAATGATTTCATGGCATGTTTGACCAGATCTGTGCTAAATGCCCTCACTTCCAATCTTCATGTTGGTGGCATGACAGTATGTGAGTGATTTCATGGCATGTTTGGCTGGATCTGTGCTGAATGCCCTGACTGGCACTCTTCATGTTGGTGGCATGACAGGAAGTGAGTGATTTCATGGCATGTTTGGCTGGGTCTGTGTTGAATGCCCTGACTTGCACTCTTCATGTTGGTGGCATAACAGGATGTGAGTGATTTCATGGCATGTTTGGCTGGATCTGTGCTGAATGCCCTGACTTGCACTCTTCATGTTGGTGGCATGACAGGAAGTGAGTGATTTCATAGCATGTTTGGCTGGATTTGTGCTGAATGCCCTGACTTGCACTGTTCATGTTGGTGGTATGACAGTCTGTGAGTGATTTCATGGCATGTTTGACTGGATCTGTGCTGAATGCCCTCACTTGCATGCTTCATGTTGGTGGCATGACAGCGAGTGAGTGATTTCATGGCATGTTTGGCTGGATCTGTGCTGAATGCCCTGACTTGCACTCCTCTCATGTTGATGGCATGACAGCGAGTGAGTGATTTCATGGCATGTTTGGCTGGATCTGTACTGAATGCCCTCACTTGCACTCTTCATGTTGGTGGCATGACAGCGAGTGAGTGATTTCATGGCATGTTTAGCTGGATCTGTGCTGGATGCCCTTGTCTGCACTCTTGATGTGGGTGGCATGACAGTATGTGGGTGATTTCATGGCATGTTTAGCTGGATCTGTGCTGAATGCCCTCACTTACATTCTTCATGTTGGTGGCATGGCAGCGAGTGAGTGATTTTGTGGCATGTTTGGCTGGATCTGTGCTGAATGCCCTGACTTGCACTCTTCATGTTGGTGGCATGACAGGAAGTGAGTGATTTCATGGCATGTTTGGCTGGATCTGTGCTGAATGCCCTGACTTGCACTCTTCATGCTGGTGGCATGACAGGAAGTGAGTGATTTCATGGCATGTTTGGCTGGATCAGTGCTGAATGCCCTGACTGGCACTCTTTATGTTGGTGGCATGACAGTATGTGAGTGATTTCATGGCATGTTTAGCTGGATCTGTGATGAATACCCTGACTTGCACTGTTCATGTTGGTGGCATGACAGCGAGTGAGTGATTTCATGGCATGTTTGACTGGATTTATGCTGAATGCCCTGACTTGCACTCTTCATGTTGGTTGCCTGACAGCAAGTGAGTGATTTCATGGCATGTTTAGCTGGATTTGTGCTGAATGCCCTGACTTGCACTCTTCATGTTGGTGGCATGACAGTATGTGAGTGATTTCATGGCATGTTTGGCTGGATTTGTGCTGAATGCTCTGAGTTGCACTCTTCATGTTGGTGGTATGACAGTATGTGAGTAATTTCATGGCATGTTTGACCAGATCTGTGCTGAATGCCCTCACTTGCAATCTTCATGTTGGTGGCATGACAGTATGTGAGTGATTTCATGGCATGTTTGGCTGGATCTGTGCTGAATGCCCTGACTGGCACTCTTCATGTTGGTGGCATGACAGGAAGTGAGTGATTTCATGGCATGTTTGGCTGGATCTGTGTTGAATTCCCTGACTTGCCCTGTTCATGTTGGTGGCATGACAGTGGGTGAGTGATTTCATGGCATGTTTGGCTGGACCTGTGCTGAATGCCCTGACTTGCACTGTTCATGTTGGTGGCATGACAGCGAGTGAGTGATTTCATGGCATGTTTGGCTGGATCTGTGCTGAATGCCCTGACTTGCACTCATTATGTTGGTTGCATGACAGTATGTGAGTTATTTCATGGCATGTTTAGCTGGATCTGTGCTGAATGCCCTGACTTGCACTCTTCATGTTGGTGGCATGACAGGAAGTGAGTTATTTCATGGCATGTTTGGCTGGATCTGTGTTGAATGCCCTGACTTGCACTCTTCATGTTGGTGGCATGACAGCGAGTGAGTGATTTCATGACATGGTTGGCTGGCTGGCTTTGTGCTGAATGCCCTGACTTGAACTGTTCATGTTGGTGGCATGACAGGAAGTGAGTGATTTCATGGCATGTTTGGCTGGCTGGATCTGTGCTGAATGCCCTGACTTGCACTGTTCATGTTGGTGGCATGACAGGAAGTGAGTGGTTTCATGGCATGTTTGGCTGGATCTGTGCTGAACACCCTGACTTGCACTCTTCATGTTGGTTGCATGACAGGATGTGAGTGATTTCATGGCTGGGTCTGTGTTGAATGCCCTGACTTGCATTCTTCATGTTGGTGGCATGACAGCTTGTGGAAGTGAGTGATTTCATGGCAATATATACTGCATGTTGCTCATCTTCACTCTTTGTGTTGATTGTATGGCAGAATGTAAGTGAAGCTGAGTGGTGACTTCCTGCCTAATTTCACTTTGCTGCCCCCTGCTTTATCTCAGAATGTATGTCATGTGATATGTATCAGTGGATGTCTGCTTACCCTCATGCAATACTTTATATGGCAGGATGTAAGTGTTGGTATGGCTTATTTGCTGTGTAGTTTGATTAACAATCTTCTATGACTCTTCTTCTGACCTCTTTTTTCACAGGAGGTAGGCATCCTCCTAGAATCCATAGTAGCTTTGCAGATACTCCATCTACTGATGCTTGACTATATGGTCTTATATGACAATATATATTTAGCTTGTAAGTGTTTGGTTGGTGTTTTCCTTTCCCTAAAGCAACTGCCCAATCCAATTACAGTCAAAATTTGATGTGGATATCTGCATCTCCATGCCACCTTTACCCAAAGATGTCACCTTGTTTGGCAAGTTCCCATCTGTTCAATCCATGGTTGAACATGCCATTGGTAAGGTGTTGTCATTACTTGCCCACACTTTACTTAGTCTTCTAGGTTGCTTGCTTGTTACTGAGCATTCTTACTTTTTAATGCAGCATGGACACCATGTGTGGCAGGAGGTTTTGTCATTGGCTGCAGAGGAGTACAAGACCTCCAATGTACTGGGAGCTGTTTCCAAAGCTGTCAAGAAAGCTTTTCATGACTGCAATGGTGATGTGAATTACCTATGTGAAGTCATCATCAATGTCATCATTGAGAATCACATGTGTAAGTGCATATTTTCAATCTTTATACTTCAACTATCTACTGATGGGAAGCAGCAAACAAATTTCTGAAGGAACCTGACAGAATTTGAAGCTTGAATAGAGTTATATCATTTGGATGGAACTTAGCTTGAGTAGCCATGATGGATCATAATTACATTCACAACTGAGGTCTCCACCTCCTCAAGGTCATGTTGAGAGATATGCCCATTCTTAGCTCATTGAAACTCAGCAAGAAAACTGGCAGCCTGGAAAGGGTTGATTAGATCTTGATACTCACCTTTGAAATTGTTGTCATATCATATGTATGTGAAACTGAGTACTGTGTAGTTATACACAAGTGGATGTACTACATATTATGCATCAGCAAACCAGCCTTTCCAGGCTGTAGAATTCCCTAATGTGGTTTTAAGAACTAGAGGTTCTTTGGACACAGAGGAAAAAATATCTGAACTATATTAAAGGAGTGAACTCATATAGTCAGAACATATAGTAAACAAGTGTATCATAAATATCTCACCTCAGCTTGAGTGTGTCAAGACTGAGGTGTGCTTGAAGGAGAAAAATGAACACAACTACAAAAAGGTATTATGTAAGCTGTATCACTGACTAATGTAGAAAGAATGTGCTACAACATTCCCAAGGATTAACACCCTGTGGGGGTCTACACATACTATATAGAATTCCATACCCATTTCAGACTTGTGGCTTGCAATTAAAGTCTTCATGAAAGAGTATACAGCCTCCACAGTCATTAGACACCCAAAAGTAGATGTACCAGGATTCCAACTATGTGTTAAGTGTTGGTCTGTGTTGTCCATTGGGTCTGTTATACACTACAACTTGTGTTGGGGCTTTAGGCAGTGGCAATAAATTCCTACTGCTATTACTCTGGCAATCTCAACTAGGTGGTGGCAGCATGAATACAATATATTGCAAAACATCCTACTGTATCTGATCCAAGTACATAGAATCATCAGTAAATTTGCACATTACTTTTTTCCTCTTTTGGAACTTTCCTGAGTTTCCACACTTTGCAAAGCATGACAAGTAAATAAAGTAAGTAAAGCAATCTCATTGTACTTTTCTGGCTTTTTTCATTGCCAACTCCAAGACTTGAAGATGTACTACATTATTACAAGCAATATAAATAAACTTCAGTTGTAGTTGTGATCATCATCAAACTGTCCACTGTAAGTGGATTATGGCAAGGGAACATGAGGTGGTCAGCAGAGTCATCACCAACATTACCCACTTGTGTAGGTCCATGCAGGACAGTCTGGAAATTGGGTGTGCACACTTGGAAGAAATTTCATGTGTGTGCTTATGTCAGCAATGTTGAAAGTCAGTGTTGTATGATTCAAAAAAATCAGCCTGAGTTCTCACACTGTTTTGCAGGACCTGGAGACTGCCCCATAGCTTGTCTGCTCCATATCTCCCTCAGTTCTTCACTGTGCCTCTTGCTTTTTAGGGACATTATACTATTCAATCTGCCCTTCCAAATGGTGGAACTCTTGTCATGATTGGTGCAGCCATTGTGAAGAAATTCAGATTTTTGCAGCCAGAGGTGTCACTGGGTAGTTTTGCCAGTATCTTAGGACTGGATGTGCATACCCAGTAAGTTTCCTGTTCTACATACCCTCCATGATGCCCCCTACTGTTCCCCACAGTTTTGTGTTGATTGCATCAGCAGTTATTGCTGGTATCATGTGTCTTCAACCCCTCCCCCTGATGTTATTCATGTGATATCTCGACAACTGTTGGTCCAGCCCTCTCGTAAATCCGGATTCAGACTCTCCTTGCCGAGACCTTTCCAACGCTACCTTTCACCTTTCTGCAGCTGGCGCCATTCTGGAGTTATTGAAGTTTTTGTGGATATTGCAGTATTGGGATGGTTTTGCAGATTTCTCAGGAATGGGTGGACATATTGAGTTGATTCCTTTTTCTCTAATCTCCTTACACTTTGATCTACTGGTCCCCTGTGTTTGGTATCATAGCACTCAGCTGCTTGCCATCAGCCCCATGCCCCTCCTCCTCCTCCAACACTGTTTACATGATATCTTGACTATGGACATGTCTAGCCTTGTGCAAAACAGGAGTCTGAACCTACACTTCGAGACCTTCCTAATGGTACTTTTTTTGTTGCTGCAGCTGCCACTGCTCCAGAGATATAGCCATTTTTGTGGAAAGTGAGATGTTGGGATCATTTTGCAAATATCTTGGTATTGGGTGCACATATTCCCTCAGTTCCTTTTTCTCCAGGCTCTCCATACTTCCAACCACCATTCCCTTGCATTTTGTGCCACAGTGCTGAGCTGCTGTTCTTCAGCACATGCCCTTCCTCCTACCCCCTATGCTGTTTGGGGCATAACTCATTCAATTCTAGACCAAATTGTTCACTTTTTGCAGGCATGGATTTACTAGATGAAATCTACCAGACAATATATGAGATGTCACACATGCATTCATGGTTCCAAAGTTATATGAGTTTTTGTGTTTGAACAGGGTTGGGCAGGTCAAGATGGCATATCTCACCTGTTTTTGTGCTGAGTGTTTCAGTTTTCTGTATGGTGGTACTACTTGCTCACAGATATCTGGTAGTACCTGGGTTATGGTGATGCACTCAGTGGTTCTGGAGTTATACACTTTTCTGTATCAAGGCATACTACCCTCTTGCAAATTGGTATTGTGTCACAATTCTCCTTATGCTTTGATCTACCCTTGGCTTAGATACTGGTACATGATTTTATAAAATGTCTTTTAATGTTTTTTGAAGCAAGAAAAGTGTGATGAAAAGTTGGAAAAGCATGGAAAGCTCAACTTTTTCTTCTTTTTTGAGTTGGAGATCTACTATTTAAAGTGTCAACATTACTTAAAAAAGTGGCTGCTTTTTTTACTTTTGAACTCAAAAAAGTTCCAAAAGTGGAAAAAAGTAATGTGTGAATTTACTGATGATCAATGTGGTCATCACCAGAATCTCCCCCCCCCCCCCAGAACAGTAACAACAAGTGTCAGGATGTACACAGACAAAGTATCATGCTAACAATGAAGTGTTTAATGTATGTTGGGCCCAAATAGTTATTCTAGAGCAAATGGCTCTAACCTTTGGTCAAAGGATTTGAGTAGTTGATTAGCAAAAGCATAGCAGTCTGCAGATACTCACAGGATGATGTGCTTTGACCTTCACACAAATACTGGATGCCCATCATTCATCGTTTCAAGCTCCACAATAGGCTTAGCATTGCTATCAAACTGCCCCCCTCATCTCATATCCCCCCTCTCATTGTTCAAAAATTCCAAGGTGTGTGTCCAGAATTTCATTCAGTGAATATACCACAGTCTAGTATTTTGATTATACTTTCTTTTTTTTTGACTCACTTGCACACACTGTAATACATTCAACAGGTGTCACTTTTCTTTCTGACATGGCATTTGTTCTGATATTTCCTGTTTACTTATTATCTCCAGCTGTACCCATGAATATTCCATATGTACCTTGGGATAAGATATGCATGTTCTGGAGTCATTGTCTGTGTGTTTTGAGAGTCCAAGCATCCTCAGAGTTGAGTACTTCATATTTCCCTGTGTGTTTCAGAGTCAAACTGTGTCTATGAGTTTTATTCAAGTCCAAGAGACCTTCTAACAAAAATCCCTGTTCGTCAAGTCACCACATAGAGCAAGTGCTCATGTCCAATCTGTCACCTGGAATAACCACCATTAACCAAACTTCCATCTACTGGCACTGCAAGCCTGCCAGAATTTAATCCCACATTCCCTTTCACTAAATGTTGCCTGCCAAATCTCCTTCCTTACTCAGCACCCCTTGAAGCAAGCCTAGGAATTTATTCCTTCAATTTTCCCCTTTCCTCTACACACTTCCCAGAAGTAGTGTACCACAGCAGTCCATGTGAAGAGGACAGGACATATCTGTACAGTTCCCTATGGGCCTTGTTTGGTTCCACCTCTGCCATGGCAGCCTTCTTAGCCTGCTTCTGTGACCCTCTCACCCCCTCACTGCTTTCCTGCATCACTGCTGGGGTGGTTGGTGCTGGCTTGCCCTTGCTTTTCACCATCAGACATCTTGGGAACCTTGCCTATATGGCCATCAGGGCTTTGTTGGTCTTTTCGGGGAAGTCCCCCAACCACTCTCATGCCTCTGTGTCCATCACTGACTCATTTGGTATTTCCTTAAGAAGTACTGGCCTCCATCCATCTTTGTCTGCCACACGACCAACACAGTGGTCTTAGTGGAGTCAGAACTGAGGGTGATGGGAATTTATTGGGACCAGGCATTGTGGTGGAGAGCATTGGGTTGGGTGGTAGTAGTGGTGGTGAGGCTTATGGAAGGAGAGGCAGCAACATTTCATTTGGTGCATTTGGCAACCTTTGTTCCCACAGAACTATTTTTCACAGCTCATGACTGAGATTCTTGTCACATGCCACTTGATCTGTGCACAGCCATACCTCATGCCTAACAGTGTTTCATCATTTTTTTTTCCTTTTAAAGTCCCTTGTTGGGGTGTATGTACCCTATGTAGGACTAACTGCCTAAAGCCCTTTAGAGAGGTTCTACTCCCTCTTTCCTTCATCTGCTACACTTTCCCCAGGGCCAGTCTGGCCTGCCTCAGTCTGCTCCATTCCCACTTGCAGTGTTTTAAGTGTCTGGGATCTGGCATGGAGTTTGGGTGTATGTTCTCTGTGCACATGTGTATGTAACATAGCTTGTCTGTGGAGTAACATGGCTTAAGCCCTGAGGCTTTGCACAGGAAGGTAGTGGGAGGGTAGGGATGTGGGGGTTTTAGGTGGGTGACCACCTATCATGGCTGTCTCTTGTCTCCACCACCTTAACTCTTTCATCTCTTTTCAGCTTCTCCTCTCACATCTATTACAATGGCTGGTGGGCTGGATCCTTCATGGCAGTAAGCATTTGTGTGGCTGGGTGCTGGTCATGCTTCAAAGTGTGTACCTGTGGCTGGGAATGACTATCTGTACTTTACTTGAACAGGGTCCTACCTGGGTGTGAATCATTTTGTGGCAGTGATGAACTGCATGAGATGAGGTCTTGTGTTTTTGTTTGACAGTAGGTAGGGTACATGCATCACATTTTGACCTAGTGTGTTTCATAAGATGTGATGTGCTCTGTTGTAGCATGGGCAAACCATTAGGTAGTGGACTACTGTTTCTTGCAGGGTACCACATTTCCAGCTGGGGGAGTCAGCTTTTCTGATGTGGTGCAGGTGCTTGTTGAGGCTGTCTGATATATGTGGTGGTGTGCTGCTTGGGGATCTTCAGGATATTGTTGGTGTTTGAGTGAGATGGGTTGTCAGCTTTGAATTTTGAGGCTAGCACATGTTGGGGAAACTTGTGCCAGTTCTTTGTCCAACATTTTCTTGAGGCTTCACATTGTGCTTGCACTGCTGCCATAATGCTTTCTGGTAGCCCCTCCATTTGCAGTATGCTGGGAGGCATCTTAATTGACTGCTTTTCTGGGGACCACTGGTGGCTGTCTTGGCATGTTTGTCTGCTGTTTCATTACCTGGAATGCCCTCCATCAGCAAAACTGTTTGTGACTGTATGGCTCTGTACAGCCACCACAGAGTGCCACAGTGTGACAGGAAGGTCCCCCTCTGTACAGTGCTGCATGGTGGCTCACAACTCATTAACTACTACATTTTAGACCAAAAAAATTTTTTTTGTATGAATGTACATGGGCTAGATACATGGTTTCATACATTAGAAGTGCAAAAAATAGTGTATTTAGAGCAGTATTTGGTCTAGAACATTGAACTGTGGCACTGTAGTGGCTGGGACCTTGTCCCAAAAAGACTGTTTTGCTGATGCTCATGGCCCAGGATCCATTGTAAGGTTAGTTTCCATTGTGTTGCTGGAGTGGAATTCTTGATCTTATTGATGGCACTGTGGAATTTCCTGATTATGTGGCTGTGCCACTCATAGGCAGCACATGCTTGCATAGCACAGCTGACAGGTGGGTACCTGTAGGGTAGGAGCAGGAAAGATAAGAAGCAAAGGAGCACTGCCATTACATGGTACAGAAGTTTTGAGCATGTGTACTGTCAGTTTGAGACCCAGCTGCCCCCTAGCCTTGCAAGCCTCAGTTGCAGAAGCCTCAGTGACAGTGGTGTCAATGCCATGCAACTCTGGGGGAGCCTGCAAGTAACACAAGAAAAACTTGGCCAGCATTTGACCTTTGCCATATTTGATGGGGTACATCACAATGACACCCTCCCAATCCCACCTGATGATACATGTAGCATCCCAAATGATGAGGACAGAAAAAGCATGAGTATGATACTGAGAGCCAAGTTGTGCAGAAGCATAAGCTGTGATTTGGCCCAGGGTGTCCTGTGCTGCTTTACTGGGGTGAACAAAGCTGGGGATATCCAACTGTTCTTCAACAAATGGATCATCAAAAGCATCCAAAGATGTGTCCCACTTGAACCCAACACAGATTTAATCTTGGAACAATCACACCCAGTGGAATAATTGTTGGAATAAACAGAAAGATTGGGTTTGACCTGATAGGAAAACATGCTACAATTCTTGGTATCCAGTTTGGCATGTGAGTCAACCAGTCATAGGTTAGGAGCAAATGGCTGCATCTCTTGGATCTGTCAGCACATGTGATACCATATCAGTAAATATACTACATGGAATTCTAGCACATGAACTTACAAATGGTTGATAGGCATCTAATTCTGATGTTACTTCAAGAGTGCACTGGAATGCATCAGAAGTGAAGTTGATATTTGAGTATCCAGGTAGCTTGTTCTTAGGTAGAGATGCATCCAAGAACATGTGCATAGGCATTGGCCCAATGAGATGTTGGAGTTTGAATCACCCCTGTGTGATACCTTAATTTGGTGCGAGTTTCATGTGATTACATAAACACTTAGAGTGCACTTAGTACTACACTTTTGGTACTATTCCCTCAGTAGTTGAGTCACTAGCATCTGGAAATCTACCAGTTCCTTAAATGCACTTTGCTTACTTTGTTTGTGAAACTAAGGAGACTAAGAAGAGACATGGGGAAAAAGTGAAGACAAGGGGAAAAAGTGAAGACAAGGGGAAAAAGTGAAGACAAGGGGAAAAAGTGAAGACAAGGGGAAAAAGTGAAGACAAGGGGAAAAAGTGAAGACAAGGGGAAAAAGTGAAGACAAGGGGAAAAAGTGAAGACAAGGGGAAAAAGTGAAGACAAGGGGAAAAAGTGAAGACAAGGGGAAAAAGTGAAGACAAGAGGAAAAAGTGAAGAAAAGGTGAGGAGAAGTAAATACAATCAAAGTTTTCATACAAGTTGCTCAAGTGAATGGACATCATATAAGTGATCCAACCAAAGTTTGCATGCTCAAACCAAGTAGCCACAAGTGTATTTAGCTAATCTAAGTACCTATTTAGGGTCCACTTGGTCACACTTACTACATAACTTGGATATTCATAATATAGACATAATACTGGGAGTTACATAGTAGTAAGCTAGGGGTGAGTTCAAGCAGCAGTTTTGAATGTATGATGGTCTGTGTACTTGTTGATGTAGAATGCATGGAAGGCATCATATGAGTTATGAGATTTAATGTCAGGAGAGATAAAATGTGTGCTGAAAATAGGAATCAAGTGAGCTGCATGGTAGATGGTGTTGAGGTGATAACATTGAAGAGAGGAGAATTATTTGCCTGGTGAGAGGGGTGGACCATCCACATTCCTGTGTCATCATCAGGCTCATTTCCAATGATATCAAACCAATGGATAGCTGCACAAGGGTAAGCAACACCCTTATAATTAAAGAAAAAAAACACTATGACATGCACAATGCTATATGCATGCATCCCACTTGCCTCAGGGTCAGTCCCAATGAATACACAATCCATGCATGGTCCTTCATTCCTCCACATCAGACATGAACAGATGTATTCAGTTTGCATGCTGCTGACTCTGCTAAGGTCACTGGGCACATAGAATTGAGATGATGCTGAGTTAAATACCCTGACCTGACCATCATAGCAGGGGAGTTCAGTGAGTGGGATTGCAGACAGTTCACATGCATCATTGGGATGAAGTTGGCAAAACAAAATGTGTCATATGAGCAAAGGGAGTTGAGGGATACCAAGCTCAGTGGTTAGCACTGTGACAGCTTGTGCATGATTGCATTCCAGAGAGTTGATATAAATATTGTAAACCAAAATAGAATAAACTCACAAGGTGTATGAGCAAGTTCCAAGTGCACAGAAAGCAATGTTGGTCTGTTGTCAGCTTCTGTTAGGTCATTGTCTCCAATGATGCTCACAGAATGTGGCAGACCAGCCTTGTCTTTGTCTTCATCCTCTTTGGGCACTCCCTCTGAATGGTGCTCATTGATCAAGGAAAGTCAAGCTATGGAACAAATATGTTACCACTTGGGCCTCATTCCCAATGCCCCTGCCATCGTACAATGGTAGGGGAGGTTAGCTTCTGGGCTGCCATGTCTTATCCACATGACAATGCATTTTATCTTTTCTCACTTTTTCTTGTCATAGTTACAGTGACTGTGGTCCTCTCTGTTTGGGAGATCATAGGAGCTGTGGAACACCACCATTACCCATGGTGAAGGCTCTGTGTTATGCTAAGACTGAAGTCTGTAATGTAGGTTGAGCCCAAGTGAACATTCTACAACACAACAGTTGTAACCTTCTGTCTGAAGGATTTATCATAGTTCTGAGAGAGCTTATGAGGCTCAAGTTTGAAGTTCTGAGAAGCTAGCTGGTATATTGGGCAGCTCTAGTCTGAGGTTCTACTCCAGACTAGAGGCAACTATTTATAATACAAGAGGAGTGGCCTCAAGGCACCCTCATGTAAGTAGAGAAAGAAAGGCCATTGGCCAAAGTCCTACATGTGTTGAACATGAGTTAAGAGGGGATACTGCTATTGGCCGAGCCAAAGCACAAGTCAAGGGAACAAAAGGGAAAGGCATAGAACAAGACAAACAATGCAACACAGTCAAGAAAAGAAAGAAAGTCCCACAGTCAGGTGTGAATTGTAACATTACCCCCTTTGCATGGGGGAAGCTGCTGGTTTCCCATTCCTCAGAGGTGGGAGTTGCCATAGGGTTCACTGGTCATGTTGGTGATGGCATCATCGTCAAAATCAAAATCATTGTCTTGGGGGTCATAGTCACTATCTTCAGCAATGAGGGTCCTATCTTCATTGATAGGGATGGAGAAGTGTTCTTCAAGGGAACAGCAGCGAGCAGGGCAGTTTGCCTGGGTATGACCAGGAGGGTTCATCCCACAGATGGGACATTCATAGGTGGGGTAATTAACTCGGATGTGACCAAGGTGGCGACAGATGAAGCATGCTTCATTATATAATGGGTGAGAGTGGGTGAGCACTCCAAGCTCAGTGTCTATGGCAGTGCAAGGGTGGTTCTGGGGAAGAGAAGGTCAATGGGCCTCCTCAGTTTGGCTGAGGAGTTCAGTGACCTGTCCTCCCAAGAGGCCAAATGCCTCTTGAGGATCAACTGTGTTTGGGGACATAGATGACAATGGGGAAGATGGGGACAAACAACAAGCATGGGGGCAAACCCTTTGTGGGGGAGGCAATGACTGTGGGGAATGAGACAATGACAAGGACAATGAGTTTCTATACTGAGATGGGGGACAAGCAGTGACAGGAGGTAGTGTGCTGGTGGACATTGTGGATAAGGTCAGCCCCTCCAAGTACATCAAAGAGATGGAGGATCAGCAGGATCTGTTCCCTCAAGGTCTCTTCAAGGATGGTGTGGGTGAAGCTAAGGTGGGGGCCCTGTCTTTCGACATAGCGGGCAACATTCTCAATTCTGAACCCTTGGAGAGTGATGCAGTAGACTAGGTCAAGGGGAGAGTCAGTATCAACCTCCCAGATGATGGGGTTATAGGAGGAGGGGTCAGCAAGGAACACCTGATAGGTGTTGAGCATTCCTTCCTCAGCTGGGACATGCAAGTGGTGGGTGAAGGGGGCAGGACAGCAAGTTGCAGGAGAGGTATGACAGGCAATGGGAGCAGAGGAGCAACAAGGAGGCATGATTGAGATGAGAGAGACATTTCTAGTGGTTCCAGCAGATGGGGGTTTCTGAGAGGGGAAGTCTCTAGGGAACCTCTTTTTATATGCTTCCAAGGTGTCTGCTGCATGTTTGAGGTGTTTGGCAGTTTGCCATGAGTTTTTGGAAGAAGGGTATCCCTTCCACTTGATAAGGAATGCATGTCCTTGGCCTAGTCATTTATGGCCAACAATTGCTTCCACTTCATATTCTTCTTCTTCATTTACAATATCAGGGGGTGGAGAAGGGAAGTTTGGTCCATGCATGGTATTTTTGCAATAGGGTGATAAGAGGCATGCATGGAACATGTTGTGACTCTTCCATCGTGTGGGGATGTTAAGGTGATAAGTGATAGGGGAAAGGACTTCTGAGATCATGAAGGGTCCTTCTCATTTCAGTGTGAACTTTCTATTTTCATAGGAGCATTTCAGGTTTCAGGCTTTGAGCCACACCTTATCTCCTTTCTGGAATGGGGAGAAGGGTTTGGAGAAGCGGTCTTTCATTGCTTTTCAGGCAAGGTCATGAGCCGCAAGAGCTTCTTCTTGTGCCCTGTGGAGCTTGGCTAATCTTGTTTCAGCATCAGGGACCCTTGATTCAATGATGAGGGATGGCAGGGGTTTCAGCTCATAGCCATACATGAGGTAAAATGGAGATTGACCGGTGACAGAGTGGGGTCGGTGGTTGTGAGTGAATTCAGCCATTGGTAGGTGTTGAATCCATGAGAATGGTTCATTCTGGCAGAAGATCCAAAGATAAGTCTTGATCTCTTGGTTAACATGCTCAGTTTCTCCATCGGTCTGAGGGTGATATGCTGTGGAGAGTCCCAGGGAATACCCAAGGAGTTTAGCCAGTTCTTTTGCAAATGCTGAGGCAAACTGTGGTCCTCAGTCAGATATTATTTTGTCATATAGGCTGAACCTGGAGAAGACTCTTTTGAAAAAGAGGGTTGCAACTTCAAGGGCAGAGGCATTTTTTGTGGTTGGGATGAGAATTACCCCCTTTGTAAGCCCATGGTCTACCATGACCAAAAGGGAATCATATCCAGAGTTGACCAGTAGGTCGGTGATGAGATTGCAGGAGATCTGTTGGAAGGGTCTCATTGCATAGGACAGAATTGGAGTGAGGGGTGGGGTGGTAGGGTGTGTGTTGACACACTGCACATCCTTCAATATATTTACAAACAAACATAGCCATACCAGGCCACCAGTACTTGGTGGACAGCAACTGTCTGGTTTTGAGGACCCCAGTGTAGGGAGTCCCTACTCCCTAAGGCTGCAGAACATCCTAGGTGGCCTTCCTCAGTCTCATTGGTCACTCATCACACATCTCTCTCTGTAGTCACAGCATCACCTCAGCAAAAACATTGCTGCATGTCCTAATGTCACACCTCTCATCATGTCCTTTGTCTGTCACATGCTCCTGTCTCCACCACCACCACCCTTCAGATACCATAGTAGGTCTGTCCCCTATCGCATGCACTCCCCTCTTGTCACATGACCTCTGAACACTCCCTGTTGGCAATTCCCCACCGACCTGTCACATGTTGACATGTCCCCTCAGCAGCTATATTCACTCTACAAGTGCTGAGGCTGTCACTCTCTTAGTAACACTGCCCTCTATGCCCTGGATTAGCTGATGAAATCACTGCCAGTCCCACTGCACTCCCTCACAACCCAAGTATGTAGTTATACCTTTTTCTCCCTTACCTACCTTCATGTTTCTGGACTCTGTTCATTTTACTTTCTGTCTATGTCACTGCAGCCCATGTGATTGTCTATACATCAGCCTTTGTATTTTCTTTTATTACTTTTTGACATATGACAGATCCAAGATATTCTGATTTTTACCATAGATACCTCTGTCTTTATGCTACAAAAGTCCACTGTACCTAGAAAAATAAGACACCCACCTTTTGGAGTCACTATCTGTGTGTCTAAGAGTCTCTGAGTATTTTGAGTCAAGTCCCTCTGTGTTTTTCGAGTCTCCAGCATCTTCCAGTGCCTCATCTTCGGTCTTATTGAGTTCCCTGCATCCCACAGCCCCCAGAATTGCCACCTCGCCCACTACAAGTCCACTACAGTGTCTACACCATCTACCTACGAGTTCAAGAGTCCTTAATCGCTGCCCTTCGAGTTTTTGCCTCTAAGAAACATCCCCCAGTACCCAGAAGTTATCTTGCACCCATCTAGGGCAGACTTTTGAGTTCTTTGCCACCAGTACTCCCCATTTGCCAAGAAAAATCCTCTCTCGCCTTCTAGCCCTCTCTTCTATCTCCTTCTGACTCAGCACCCCTTGGGACAAGCCTAGGTCCTACCTACAGCTTTCCCTACTTTCCCCTTGTGCTCTCACAAGAAGAGTTGCCCACACTGGGGTGTCTGGCGGTAGGATGATCATGATGTCGTGCAACAATCTGTTGGTGAAGAGTAGGGTTTTTGGGGACATAAGCCTGATCTTTGTACACGAGAACTCCTTCTTCGAAGCACCAATCTGAGAGGTTTGACTTGAAAGGTAGGGGCATGTCTACCTCTTTGATGGCTTGTAGAGCAGTGAGTACTACAGGGTCTTTGGCAGATGACTCTGCAAGCTTCAAGGAAAGGGCAGTGTCGATGATGTTTACAAACAGAGTCTGGGGTAGGGGTGTAACCCCTTCATTGTCAGTTTCTTCATTAGGGACATGATTGGGGCAGTGAGAGAGTGCATCAGGTGCACAGAGCTCTTTTCCTGGTACATGTGTGAAGGAGAGGTCGAAATCAGCAAGGTCTAGGAGCCAGTGCGCTTGGCAGTGGTTCAGGTTTCAGGGTTGTCAGAAGTAGGTCAGATTTCTGTGACCAGTGAGGACCTGTACTGGAGTAGGGGTTCCCTGGAGGTAGTATCTCCAGGTCTTAAGGGCTCGAATGACCCCCAATAGTTCCCTGTTGTATATGTCATAGTTTCTCTCAGTGGGGTTAAATGATTGAGAGATAACAGCACATGGGCACCACTGCCCATTTGAATCTTCTTGCATAAGGATACCCCCAGTGGCATACTTGGAGGCATCAGTAGAGATTGCAAATGGTTTGGAGGGATCTGGCATGAGCAGGACTGGTTCTCTCATGAACACCTTTTTCAGGGTTTGGAAGGCAGTTTTGGCCTTCTTCAACCAGTCCCAAGCTGCATTCTTCTTTGTGAGGTCAATAAGAGGTCAAGCAATGTTGGAGTAGTATGGGACAAATCTTCAGTAGAAGTTTGCAAATCCCAAGAAAGAGTGAACATCTTTAACCTTTGTGGGGGTGGGCCAATCTGCAATTCCCTGGACCTTGACAGGGTCCATGGCAATGGTGTTTTGTTTGATGATCATTCTGAGGTACTCTACCTCAGAGAGGTTGAAATGACACCTTTCTAACTTTAGCAGCAATGAGAGTTCTTTCATTCTTTGGAGAACTCATAGGGTTCTGAGTCAATGTTCTTCTGGGTCGTTTGAAAAGATGAGAAGGTCATCCATATAGACAACCAGCCATCCTTCCGCAATAAGATCCCAGAAGGAGTCATTCATGAACCTCTGGAAAGTGGCTGGGGAGTTGCACAGCCCAAAGAACATGACAGTTGGTTCAAAGAGTCCTTTGTGTGTGATAAAGGCTGCTTTCCATTGGTCTCCTTCTTTGATCCAGACATTGTTATACCCAGATCGAACATCCATCTTTGTGAAGATAGAGGCTCCTTTCAGTTTGTCTACCAGATCAGATATCAATGGTAGGGGGTAGGCATCCTTAACCATGTGTTTGTTCAGGTAATGATAGTCTTGGCACAGTCTAAGACTTCCATCCTTCTTTCCTATGAAGAAGAAGGGTGCTGCTTGCAGGGAGTTCAATGGTCTGATCTTTCCTTCTCGGAGATTTTCTTTGATGAATTTTTCAGCAGCAAGCTGTTTGGATGGAGTCAAAGGGTAGGCTTTGGCTACTTTTGGTATGAAGTCCTCAACCAGGTTGATCAGGTGGTCATAGGGTCTTATCAGGGGGAGGGTTCTGTCAGAGGGTTTTTCAAAGACAGATGCATACTTCACAAACTCTGGGGGAAGGGTGGCCTTCAGTTTATTCTTTTCCTCTTTCTGGGCAAGTTCAGTTGCCAGACTGAATTTTCTTACCCACTTGTTGTTTGGGGTGATCAAGGTTGCAGCTTTTGCAAACCGGTTTATGAACATACAGTTGTATGCCCAGGTTGTGAATGCATCTGGTTCTTCATGGTCAAGGTAAACATTAACTCCCTTCCTTTCGAGGGGGTCAGGGAGAGATGTCTTGGGAAATTCCTCTGGTGGGGTCTGGGGAATTCATAGGGTGGCGACACTTGTTGACTCATTGATGGTCAATGTTCCATTTCTCCAATTGACAGTGGGGTTGTTCTTTTGTAACCACAGTATGCCAAGGATGGCATTCTCTGATCCACAGTTCATCACATAGAACTTTTCTTTGTGAGTTATTCCCTGTATCTTGATGAACAGGGTTTCTGTGAACAGGATACATCCCTTTTCATTCAGAGATCCATCCACATTAGTGACTGAGACAAGTCTGGGGAGCCATTCAGTGGGGAGTCTATTTCTTTGGACAAATGCCCAGTCAATGCAAGATATTTTGGCTCCAGAATCTAACAGAGTGGTGGTGTTGATGACTTTTTCTCCAGTGGCTCTCATGAAAATAGAAATGGGGATTTTCATAACTCTCTCAGGGAGAGAAGATACTTTTACAGGAGAGGCCACATATGAGATACATTGTTCAGGGGTTCCAGGTGTCAACTCTGGTTCCCCTTTCAAAAACCCTTTCCAAGGAACTTGGTCAGTTTGACCAGGGCCACAGAGGCCTCATCTTCATCATCTGTTTCTTCTTTCTTTACCTGCTTAACCTTTTTAGCAGGGTTTCTGTTTCAGTTGGGACATTCTCGGGACATGTGTCCCTTTTCTCTGCATCTGAAGCACAAGCCATTGTTGAGATGGCGATCTCTTTCTTCTTTGGAGAGTTTGACTGCATCAACATCCATGGTGTTGGGGTCTCTCTCTTCTTGTTGCTGGAATCGGGGTCAAGGGTAAGCTTTTCCCTTTCCCTTGTTATTGGTTCTCCCTATGATGGCACGAGCTTTCTGCCATTGGTTTTCAAAGTGCATTGCTTTTTCATACCATTCTTCAATCTTGGTGGGGACTTTGTCCATCCCATAGATTTGGTGGACAAGGGCAGGTTTGAGTCTGGTAGTGAAGAATTTGATGAGGGCTGCATCTTCCTTGATGCTACTGTGAGCAGCAGCAGTTCTAAACTTGGAGATATATTCTCCAATAGACCCTTTTTGTTTCAGGGTCCTGATCTTGGCGATAGTGGCTCCAGCAGTATCAGCAGGAGTAAATGCCACTTTGAAATCTTTTTCAAAATCTGTCATGGTCCCAAAACTGGGATTTTGTTTCTCCAGGGCAGCCTGGTAGAAAGCCGTTGCCCATGCTTGGGCTACCCCCTTCTTCATGTGAGAGAGGGCATATGTGACATGCTTATTGTCATTGTCATAGACATCCTGGTTGATTAAGAGATATGCCTTGACTGAGTATAGCCAAGACATAGTGGTTTTGTGGCTGCCATCATATTCAAATGGTGTGCCTATCTTTAGTTTGGTGGGTCTAGCTGGAGCAGTGGGAGCTCCACCCTTCGAGGATCCCAGGCCAAGGCCACCAGATCCAGATCCTGACATGATAAATGGGCTTCCAGGTTTAAGGCGAGGTTGAGAGGTAAGGGGATGGGGGGATCCTAAAGAGGATAGTACATTCTAGAGGGTGTTCTGTAGGAAGCTGGGATTGTCCTCAGATGGTGAGGGGTTTGGGTCAGTTGGGGTATGTGCTTCAGCAGTGCTGTATTCAGTGTCAGAGCTCAACAGCTTGGGTTCAGGTTCATGTGGTTTGAGTGGGCTTGCCCACAACCTGTTCCTTCGAGGGAAAATGGTGTCTTGCTGAACAGTGGATGATTGGGCACAACAGCTGGGATGTAGACTAGAGCTTTTGTTATGCTAAGACCAAAGTCTGTAATGTAGGTTGAGCCCAAGTGAATGTTCTACAATGTGATGGTTGTAACCTTCTGTCTGAAGGATTTATCATAGTTCTGAGAGAGCTTATGAGGCTCAAGTTTGAAGTTCTGAGAAGCTAGCTGGTATATTGGGCAGCTCTAGTCCGAGGTTCTACTCCAGACTAGAGGCAACTATTTATAATACAAGAGGAGAGGCCTCAAGGCACCCTCATGTAAGTAGAGAAAGAAAGGCCATTGGCCAAAGTCCTACATGTGTTGAACATGAGTTAAGAGGGGATACTGCTATTGGCCAAGCCAAAGCATGAGTCAAGGGAACAAAAGGGAAAGGCATAGAACAAGACAAACAATGCAACACAGTCAAGAAAAGAAAGAAAGTCCCACAGTCAGGTGTGAATTGTAACACTCTGCCACTGTTATGGTAACTTTGTGGACTGTTTCCATCTTACTTACATTTCAACATGTACATGTTTCCTTGTTTCTTGTGGCTGTCCTTGTACTTGTAGTCGACTGTGCAGACAAGCAGCTGTGCATGTCCACCAGCTTTTCCCTTTTAGTCTTAGTGCAGACACTTTGACTACCATCATAGATCTGCTCTTGTAGTATATAGTGTGACTGGGGATGTCTTGTGTCCTCAGTTTGAATCTACTCTGTGTCTCATTTCTATCTCTGACTGGCTGTCTTAGCTTCTTGTTGAGAAGTCTTCATTGCTGTCTTAGCAGTTGCAAGACATGTGAGTCTAATGTATGACAAATCTACTACATGTATGGAGTACCCTATGAAGCATCCTTGTCTTGAGGTTTGTCTTTGTGTAGTTCTGCTTGGCTCACCTCTGCCTGTCTTAGGCATTTTGGTTTGCTGGGCATAACAAAAGATTCAAACTCTCCCACCAGACAGTGCTTACATAGCCATTCCTGCATGTAATGGACTTTCCCTGTCTTAGAGAATAACACTGCAAAGCATGCATCCATCTACATTCTCTACAACCCCTTACAAGTTGCCCAAGGTGTCTACACCAGGTGATGACAAACCCCTGTCTCTGCCAGGCAAGAAGCTACTTTGGGATTCTCCTGTAGCATCAACTTCCAGCAAGAGACTTCCCAACCCTTTTGAATGATCTCAGTTGAAGCCTAGCATCATGCCAAGGATGTCTGAGACTCAGAAAAGGCCACTGCTGATATGCCACTTACTCTTTTCGCCTAACCGATGAGGTTCCCACATGTGCAGACTTTCTTATTTCTCTTTCTCTGTTTCTCCTCGATACTTGAGATGCGTCTCACGACGCTTACTCAATTATGTTCCCCCTTTTAGACAGTTACTATACACCATCTCTTATATGGCTTCCCCTTCCCTCGATCGGCCTTCTCCGATCAACACGACTCAATGCTTCCTATTTCATATTCCCCGCGTCGAGTCACTTTCCCTTTTTGGACTACAATGGAGTATGCGTGACGCGTTCTTCACATGAACGCATAGCAATACTCCCCTTCTCAGACTCGTTTCCTTTCCTAGGGAATACCCTGTACCCATGTACTCATCTCGAGTCATCTTCCTGTATTTGGAGTGTGTCGCGATGCATCTTCAACGCATGTACACACACACATCCAAATACTCTTGAGTAGTATATATACCTGTAGGGACATGGATGTATTCCTTAGCTTTTAGCTACCTTGCAACCAGGCTAGCTTCTCTCTGACAAATACTACCTCAGAACTGCGCGCCTGGCCATAGGAGGGGTAAAACTATTAAGCCCTCTAGGTCAACCCAGGAGATATTGCAAGAGCGACAACACACATCGCCTCATTGCCAACACTAGTCGATTTCGGCTGGTGAGATATCCCTGCACGTAACAAAAGCTAAAAGCTAGTCTAGCAACTTTAACACAACCCTCGAAAACTTCGAAGATCTCTTCAAAGTCTTCCTAGGTCGACAATTGTCCCTAGCGAAGTCTCGAGTTCTACAACCCTGAAGAAGTAGATCGATCGACTACTCCTTCATCTTCTACGAGGAACATCCTTGTGGCGGTCCCACTGGCCCTCTAGAAGACTTCAACACCAGACACTCGGAGCAACTGTGGGAACTACCCCAGCCGTTGTCCA